>JBAMJV010008624.1:0-49712 GCA_037951105.1 Echinarachnius parma
AATGGAGGCGGGGTTGAACCTCCACCCCCCCCCCCTCCTTTACAACTTGTAGCTGGTCTCAAGACCACATATGAGCGGTCTCGATCATCATAACCGATGGTCTCGGCCTCGAACATTGCGAAGAATCATGGTATCGGCCTTGAACATTGCGAAGAATCCTGGTCTCGGCCTCGAAAATGTTGAAAATGATCGGTCTCGGCTTCGAAATTGTTCTACGTACAATGAAACGTAATGCTAGGTAAACAATTAAAACCCAAGTATCAATATAGAGACCATTAAAACAATGGTCAAACCTGTTGATATTGCTGCTGAAGCATGCTTCTTTTGGGGTATATTGAGGACTGATATTTTGATCAAACAAAGTCAACGTTGTCTTTAAAATCATGTACCTTTCCAAAAATTACACTTTTTAATTTAATTGCAAATACATTACGTTTGAAGCACAATCCTAACCAAAACTTGACTATCCATTAAATCAAGATATACATTTTTGTTTAGTTCCTTTTGAAATAAATCATATTTAACAACATTATCTGTTTTATTTTCGATGTTTTTGATTCATGAAGTGACTATCTTTATTATTAAGTAGTGCACTTATATACCTTTAGTCGAACTTATTATTAAAAGGGAATGACCTTTTTTGCATGAATTAACAGTAAATATTATGATACATGTACATAATTTTTTTCTTTTCATTTCAGGGTGGAGCTAGTATATCTAACGTAAGTTTTCATTCTCTTTTTTTTAACAACGTTGAATTATAAATCTAACATTAAAGGTAACCTTGAGTATTTGTAATTTCCAAAGTGCCCCCCCCCAAAAAAAAAAAATCAATTGTAACGGATTTGGTTGATTTCAATTCCATATGAAAGATCATCGAAAAAAACATGGGAAATAATAATAATTTCCTTTAAAATGCTCTCATTGTTGTGAAATTTGCTTTCAAAATATGATATAAAAGTGGTTAACGCCCGGGTATCACTTTTTAGAGAACGCTAGCGCGAGTCGCTGGCGATCTAGGTCCTCCTGATAGAGAACTGAAATTAAATATTTTGGTGCACGCTAATTATGCTTAAAACTATACATATGATACGGTACTTACCAGCAATTCACTCTCCAATATGTGATCCCACTATCGGGTGGATTAAGATTATGATTTCCCCCTCCATTTTGCAAAAAATCAGTGATATATGCGCATCATTGACTTCTCTCCGTGTGTTAGCGCGACTCCGTACGAAAGGCGAACGAACGGGGCTTGCGATACATACTACACGTACTATTACCGCGCACTGCACTCCAGTCCCGTATTAGGACCTAGAACGCTAGTGCTTCGCGCTGGCGTTCTATAGAGTTAATTTGACACTTCGAGTTGTAACGGCTCTTTTTGAATGATAACAGGGGTTTTACTTTGTCGTTTGTAACTCTGTATACTTTTCGAGCATGGTGAAGTTATAACTATTAGTTTGTACCGTAATCGTACAGGTTTTGGTTACTAAAGTTAAGTTTGACCAATACTCAACGTTATCTTTAAACGTTATAATACACAACATGTCCGTGCACCCAAAGTGTGTATGTGTGTGATTGTGGAGCGGGGGGGGGGGGGGGGGGGGGTGCCTCCTATCGTTAATGAAATAGTAATCAAACCCTACCAGTGAGGGAAATACAGAATATGTAATACTGATTACCATTCATTCATGTTGAGCCCCCCCTCCCAACAATGCCCAATGTGATTATGTTCCCCTTCTGTTAGAATGCCTGTTCTCATAATACATTTTTTGGCACCACCTGTAATATTTCGAGTAACTAAAATGTCCGCAGCAGAGGCCGATTACATTAACAATTAACAAGAAATGATTACACAACATAAAAAAAGGTTTAATATCAAACACACTGTTATACAACAAAGAAAGCATCTTTCAGTTCAACAACCCCAGCAGAAATCACATTGAGTCAATCATCAAACATATTTACGCTACTTGAACTATAGGGGGGCGGGGGGGGGGGGGGGGGGGGGGGTGCAAGATCTGTTTTGCATTCTTTTTAAAGATATTGGAATACGCCTGTTCTTGGACGGCCGCCGACCAAGGGCATAAAATATTTCCTCGCGCACTAGATTCGCTTGACAGTCACTTACTTTAAATATTAGAATGGCACAATAGCACTCGCAAACACACACATACACACACGCACGCACGCACGCGCGCACACACACACACACACACACACGCACACACACACGCACACACACACACACACACACACACACACACACACACACACAATGTTCCCGTACGCTGTCTGCTTTACACAACACGTGCGTTACGACAATACAAGCAGGATATATTTACATACCTATTACTTCGCCCCTGAATTCTTAAATTTTAGCTATGTTAACGTGCAAAATAATAATAACACTTGAATGTTATAATTAGGGAGTTAATTTTGTGTGCTGAATCACTTTTATTTTTTGGTCTTAATTGATGACTAATTAATTGGCTTGTATGTATTCTTACACACATTATATATGTTACCTAAATAACAAACAATGCACCTGACCTGACCCCGGGGGGGGGGGGGGGGGGGGGGGGGTACTCACGTATATTGGATAAACGGGGATGTGCCGCTGGGAAGGGTGACTTTTTCAAGAAAGATCTTTAGACATGGGTCCCCCTTTTCATCAAAAAAATCCTTAGACATGGGTCCCTTTTTCATATTTCCCCTTTTTTTATACTGGATTTTTGGATTTGCCGATGTGAAATTGCAAAATTGTTCAAGCTCGCTACGCTCGCTAACTTAAAACCACATAATTTGTGGGAAATACACCAAAAACATGCGCCGTAGGCGAAAAAAAATCCTTAGACATGGGTCCATTTTTCGCAAAAGGACCCTTAGATGTGGGTATGGGTTTGGAGGTCTCAGCCGCAAACCCCCGGCCGACTATAATCTGAGTACCCCCCCCCCCCCCCCCCGGGACCTGACACATCATTTTGGAGCGTGCGGGGTCTAGGCATGCACACATACTTTATAAGGTCTACGCCGCTTAAATCGCGAATTTGAAGGCACCGAGCTTTGAAAATCTCGGGATGATTTAACTAGCAGAAAAATAGCTGAACACCAGCACGAGGTTCGGCCAGGCCGATCAGATGTTGCACGGTTAGGTCTGAATCGAGTGATGGACAGGTATCAATTTGTAAGAACTCCTTGACAAATTATATATGAATAAATAAATATAATGTATATAATTATGTTTCATCATTTATCTTTTTTGTTAAAAATAATGGTGTTAGTGTGAATTAATATTTGAAAAAATAATACAATTATAAATGGCGACAACCAAATATAGTAGTACAACATTATAGACAATTTATTTAAATATCGTCAATTTTGTTACATAATTTGTTACATAAGCTTAAAGTGATCCAAGTAAAGTGTATAACTCAACGAAAATTACTTGGAGCTTCCTCAGTTCTCTTCTGCCGTGTTGTTTAGCTTTTGGTAAGAGAAGAATACAATAGGGTTAGATTTGTTCAAATGTCCATTCAGTATGAAGATAATTATCATTGAAAATCATTATTTCAAAAGTGTTAGCTAACGCCTTTGGATAAACGTACACTTGTCGTAGTTGTACACGCCCGGCCGCGGCCGGCGGCGTGCCACGCGATAACGAACTCTGGCGTGCGGAGTAGCCGAAACCTTCTGCCTTCGGCGGAATTCGTGCGGAATTCGTGCGGAATTCGCCAAACGGACGATTATTGCTGCAACAAATCTGCGGCAGGCCATCAGTATTCGGTGATAAAATATGAACTCGATATTCATTGTTTTTCCACTAGGCAAACAGTGGACGTTTTCTTTCAAACTTTTACAAATCTTCTAATTGTATTTTACAATGATATTGATATAGGATTGAAGTCTCACATGTAATTTTATGCAATATCTGACACTTTACATGGATCACTTTAACCTTGAAAACTTGTCTCTAATCATACTTCATAAAGTATGTTCTGCGTACCATAACTTTTGTTCTCTCTTTTCATGTTTTCAGATGATAAAATTCGCAGCCGCCATAGTGCCAGTAAGTTTGCCTTTTTATCGAATCAATCCATATGCTTAGCGAAGGATGACGAAAATGAAAACATACAGTTGTTCACTCAATTACTATTTCTGGACCTTGCAGCTCCTAACGATACCTCAAGGAAACCTTTCCGAACCCACAACCCCCCCCCCCTCTCCCGGGACCACCTGTTGCCCATTTTTTACCCCCCATCCATTCTATTGTACGGTTCATTGATTATATTTTGCCCACCAAATTGGCAAGCCTCCTTTAGGTCTATTGATCCAAACCCTTTTTTGTTTAGCTTATTGATTTGCTTGTTGTGAAGTTGAACTGCTTTTTTGTTTTCTTTCTTTTCAGGTGGTAGCAGCATTGTCACCGGTGCTGGTAAGATTGCATATTTTTCAAATCAATCTTTTTCCATGTTTTTTAAATATTTGTTCTTACAAACGGCTAAGTTAAAATGCTGTATCAAAACAATAGTTGTTAAAAAGCAACAGGGCGCTCTCTAAAACATACTGATTTCAACTTTATTTGAAAATAAAAACATTGTAATTGTGATGCTCTGTTAAAAAAATGATTCTATAGAGAGATAATAGACAATTATTAAAAAACCTCTCTGGTATACTTTCGTCAAATTGTAGGCATCATTAGAATTCAGTAATTCAGAGGTAATTCAGTTTTATACATTTTGTTTGAGATAATTTTGAAAGCTGAGTGGAAATTTAAAAGAGTATACTAGTCTGGTGGCTCTAAACACATGGATTAGAGAGTTCTGAACTGTAGGAGTTGGAGACAAGGCATTTCTGAAATATTGCAATCTAGAGCTCAGAAATTTGATTGTCTCCATAATCAGTGAGGAAAAACGGACGAGAACGGAGATACTAGCTTTCCCCCTAAGCGGCGATAGGTGTCGTATTTCAGCCACTTCAGCGAGCAAACCCAGCGCTCTGACTAGATGTGTTCCGAGTCGTTTTACGCGTAATTCACTATGTTTATCGTAGCGAAGCCGTTCGTGCATAGTGCATATCGCGCGGCCATTTGACCATCGAGCTAGCTAACTGATTTCTTGTTTTCACGAAATTAACATGCTTACTGATCAGTTTAATATTGAACTTTACTAATATCATGTTATAATCATAACGGCGGTGTAACTTTGGTTGGGAAGGGGGATCGAAAATACTTGTTAAAGTGTAATGCGTATACTGTGCGTGATGATGTAACATGAAAATAAACACAAAATTTCAAGTTCCCTTTTAACGGACGTGCTTAGGAAAGAATATGATAATGTATGATTATCTTGTGATTGAGCTACATGTATTTCAAAGAGTTCAATGTAAATATAATTCTAGCAAGTTATAATCGATTTATTTACTAGCAATTCCTGATTATGAAGGGGCAAATCAATGTTCATTGATAAGCTACGCCACTTGATTGCCGATGAGCGAACCACTTCTGTCTATAACAGTTTATTTCATATGATTATTGCTACATGCAATGAAATGAATTGTTTTTACATTCGGCAGGCAGGCTTTGCAACTGATGCGAGTAAATTTATTGCGATCGGTTTCGTATGCACTGCCCCCGCGGCTCCCCGGGGCACACCATCGTTACCGGCACCATGGTCATTGCGTACCCAGCTGACGTAGCGTGGTCAGACTGATAAAGGTTACACCTTTTGTATTTCTTATTTTAAAAAAAAAGAATTCCCCTTTTCTGTTGTTTTTCAAATTTATATGGGGTAAGTGCTCCCCCCCCCCCACACAAACATATGTTTATTACGACAACAGTTACTACGCAAAAATCTCGATGATTTGAATGAATTGTCAGGATATGTGTAAAGCCTTACTCACTTGTTACTCATTCTTCTTATCGCGTTTAATTGCCTACATTTGAATATATCTGGAGTGATCTTTATCATGACAGTTTCAAACTGAATGCTCATATTCTCATGTAATTAATTCCGGCATATAATGCATGTTCATGGGAAACGCTACATGCTCATTGTATTGTGTTAAAATTTGCTGGGAATATTATAATGAGATATAATCATCATGTCTTATCTTAATATAAGTACTAAAATATAACTCTTTTTGACAATAAGATACGCTTCAGTCATTTATTTATTTACAAACATCTAAAGGCAAGCACATGTATTTTAGACAAAAAATTTAAACATTTTGTAACAAAAATGATTTCTATGTATACATGAATATTTCAATCTTTCTTAACATGGATCTAGTAACTTTGTTGTAGTTTTGCTAACTTATCACAATGACATTTTACACAGTTATACAGGGCTGGACACTGGCCAGTATTTTGTTTATTTAGGGCAACCAGAAAAGGAAAAGCTATTTTACTGGCCTAACCAAGCCAGCGGTAAGTGTGGAGCCCTGGTTATGACTATCCATTAACAATCTGAACACTTCAATCATAAATTTATTTTTAATAAAGAGAACCACAAAGATGTATAATGGTTCTTTTGGACAATATAGATACCTTTAGCACAAATCAAATTGTTGTAAAAGGCATATAATAATAATAATAATAATAATAATAATAATAATTTACATTTATATAGCGCATTATACGTATTAACATCTCTTTGTGCTTTACATTGCATCAAATTACAACAGTATTATAAACATATATATCAGATTTTAAATACAGATAATTATACACATTTTGGAATTGAGTGATTATCCCTATCTAAGGGGCAAATCAATGCAAATTTAATAGTTGGGTTTTTAATAGTTTCTTGAAACTTTACATGCATTTATTCAGGCCTCCACACTAACTTTTTTCTTTACTGGCTGATTAAGGCAAGTAAATGTTTAAGTTCTACTTGCCCACAGAGAAAAATCACATGCCAACTTACTTCTAGATGAGATGTAATGAATTACATTCTACTCTATTAGTTGCAGAAATATACCATTTATACAATTTTACTTGCCCGATATCAAATTCTGGTTTGAACTTTGCAAGCGGGCAAGTGTTAGCGAAGCCTTGATTCAATACGTGTTTACTTTACTTAAAGGTTTAAAGTGATCCATTAGCATTAAATATGGGGGGAAATCTGTATTCATTGCTACATGTACATTTAGACATGCGAGAATATGTAAATTTGTTATAGAAAAATAATATTTACCTAGATCATTCACATGAAATATCAAAATTCTGATACTCTTTGAGTTCATGGTCAGCATTTAAAGATGCTTTTAAAGTCAATTTTTTGGTAGACATTTGAACAGTAAAATCCATTTTCATTCTTCTGTTACCATGACAACACAATTCAAGCAAAATGTAGAAGTTCAAGTGATTTTGGCTGAATTGTATAAAGTAAATGGATGACTTCAATACTCATGCAACAAACACATTCAAGAACAGAAAAATGCCAACAGAATGTTCCATTTGTTTGTCCCATATCATTATCAACACTTACTACAGGTACTTTATGCAATGTTAATTTCTATACCTTCACACACATACATGACAGTATGAAATGCAAATGTAAACATCAAATCTTAAACTACTTGTTACATGTACTGTAGTAGATACAAACAATACAGTGCTTTCGTAATGGGTGAATGTGCCCTCGCCGTCTCACCGTCACGATTTGAGCACGCGTTCACCCCTGTTTTCACCGGCGACCCAAACGACAGTCACCGTGTCTTGTTTATGACGTCATACTCTTCTCAGGATGCATAATAACGCGAAACGTAAGTGCCCCCCACCCCCCCCCCCCCCCCCCCCTCCCCCAATGATTGGGAAAAAAACAATAGAAAACATATGGGGACATTTTTTGAAGAAAAAAAAAGAAATACATAAGGTGTGCCCCCCCCCCCAAAAAAAAAAAAAAAAATAGTTCGACCATGCTATGCCACTGCATGCCTCCAAGAGACATGAATGTCTTTGGAAGTTTGGAGTCAGTTGAGAAGACAGATACTTTCGCTCCCTCAGATGGGTCCTCCACGCACCAACAGCGTCCTCCCGAGCATAATGTGATGACTCCTGGCCTTGGTTGGCTTCTTCAGACCTGCCCATGTTCTGGAGGGTTCTGCTGCGGACCCAAAGGAAAAAAGTGGGAGATATAGAGAAAAAGAAAGAAGAGGCGGGGATTAGAATACAGCCACTATATCTTTTTTTTTAGATCATGCACACTTACACACTAAAAACAAAATCATACATACAGAAACACAAATAAATGTATACTGGTCAATTCATTCACTCCCATACAATATTACATGTATCAATGTACATGCTTGTTTTTGTAAATAATGTGAGTATGGGCAGGTAAAAAGAGATGTACAGTATTATACATGATTGGTTGAGCATACTCTTACATTTCTACATGAGGAAGTTCAAGAGCAATAGCAGTGGACACCCAGGGTGGAAATGCTTATTATGTACATTATTGACACGAATATGTAATGACAACTGACTGAATGTACAGGTACAGTGTAATACATGCACTATTTCAATCACATGTTTTCTTTCCATGGTGGTCCACTTTAAATTTCTAGGGTGAAATTTCAGCAGGATTTTGAAAATTGGAATTAAAAACGGGATCAACATACGGACTATTGACGACCAGGCCTGAAACAGAGGCATCCCTTACTGAAAAATTGTTAAGCACGTTGCAAGGTAGTGGCTAGCTTACACGCAAGCTAGCGGCTACATGTAGCTTGCAATAATGAAATATTTAAATTAGGAAAGATCTTCAACCAATCAAATGATGAAGATTATGTTTGCAGGCATGTAGCTCGCAACGTGAGCATGCAGCATATTTTAAGCGTGTCATTAGTGCACGGTAAGTGTGCGGGTACAGTATGCAAGCTTCGTTTTTAGCAGTGATCGCTTATGAAGCTTGCCGCTAGCTAGTCATTAGCTTGCGACAAACTAGTTTACTAGCATACAACATGCTTAGATTTCTGAAGGGGATATACATGTACATAGCAATCTGAAAGAAAAAAACTCACTTCAGAGAGCTCATCCAAATTGCTGAGTGCATCCAGTCCTGGTTTGAAGGTAGACCTCTTGGAGCCCGAGCCTTGCTGCGTTTGTTGATGTTTTCTAGATTGAAGTCCAAAGCTTCTCCTTGACCTTCATCTCCAGACCAAAAAGATTGGTGGGTTGATAGGAATTCACGGATCTGAGGAGGGGCTGCCAAGTATGTTGCCAGAATGATTGGAGCATGCTTTACCATTCCTGAAAATTGTACAAGAAAATACACTGTTTAGACAGTTTACAGATCATGTAACATGGGCAATTAGTGAAGTTACATTTGAACGCATATTGTACAATATAATACGATGCTACATAAAGATGCCTTCATGAATATTTTATTTACATTTTTATCTATATCATTCAATACCTGAGGTATTACCTCCTGACAAAACCTTCTTCACACATTTATTCCTTAAAAACAACTAATTTTTAAGCATTTTTGTATAGGCAGGGCTCGACACTCAGACTGGCCCGCTGGCATGGGGCTAGTAAAATAGCACTTCGGGCGAGAAAAAATGAAAGTCATATTTTTGTGGCCTGATCGGGCAAGCAAATGTTTAACCCAACCTTGACAAAACTATAATAATCTTGTTCTCTTCCATGTCATGCTTCACCTTTTATCACAGGTTTGATCAGGAAAGTGATATTTTGAATAGTAAATAGTTTACTCATGAAATAACTTTTTGGGCTAGTACATTTTTCTTTCTGGCCACCAGAATAATAGAAGAAATTATTTCACTAGCCCGACCAGGCCACCAACAAAACAGGAGCTGGAGCCCTCAGGGATTGCACAGTTTTGCTCAAACTGAATTTTAGTAACCTAAACGGTCATGCACCTGCATGAAATAAATACTGCCATAAGTAACATTACAAACTAATTTAGAACTCCTCCATGCTCGAAAAGTACATGTATGATGTACCGGTATAACAAATTACAAACTGAACTGAACTACTCCTTTAAAATCATCAAATACATGTGTAGGACCAAACATTTATTCGGTAAGATGTATATTTCTGAACCATTCTTCTGAACCATTGAAATAAATTTATTCTGTACAAAATTTAGAATTGTTTGCTCTGAAGAATTTTACTTCCACTTTTGTATTACCTCACAAACCTCACAAAACAATTATTTCCTGGACTCTGGAGTCCCTCTTCATGTAACTCAAAACTCAACTTACCCTTTAATTTTATGAATCAAAACACAGCTGTACATGTTGTAATGGACACTTTAAGTTTATGTTTTTTTAAGTTCTATAATTAATATTTCGGGCATGGTGGATTCATGTATATTAGTCATTAGTTTTGTTATATGGTTAGTTTTGGTGACTAACAGTCAGTTGACCAGAACTGTAAATACAGTTGTACATGTATACATTTATCTTAATTAATGCTCACCAACATAGACAGTAAAAAAGAAGAAATAATATTAATAATGATAATCTAAAAGTAAAACTAACCTGCTTGAACCAAGACAAGAGAATCACACAAAGTTCATCTCAGTTTCAGGCGTCATCCGCACTACTTGTTGTACTTGTAGATCAAAATCACTCTGACCGCAGCTATGTTGACTTCCCAAACAAAATTATTCTGCACTCTAAATTATCAGTCATTGAGTCTGAAACTCTGAGATGAGGCAAGACATCAACACCTCCCGTTGAAATCACTGCACTGCACTGCACTGTCAACAATGTATGTGGGTCACATTGCATTGTCTTTGAGATTCTTACTTACGACGTGATCTGCCAAAATCTTCTGAACAAATACACTAGTGGCCATCTTGAACAAGCTCCTAGTTATATTCATAAACGATCAATCCGTCACAGATACTAACAAATTAACAATATTTCCTCTTTGATTACGCGTGTCGTTGACATAATTCGCTCAAATCAGTACAGTTTTAACGTGTAACGCACACGCGCTGTGTATACGTGCCTTCGCAGTTGTTGCGATTTCAAGATCACGTTACAAAATTCTAGTACGGCCGGATCGCCAAACGACGTAGCAGCCGCCGAAACTAAATGAAGATATTTATTCATGAATATCAACTCTATAACACTGTCATTGCCTAACATATATCGAGAACAATATACATTTTCAGATAATTCAAGGAATACGATCGTTTGTTTAAAATTCAAGGATACAACTCGATTTTGATTGACAAAAATGACTCTCCTTTCTTCCTGCCGCGCCGTACATTGCACTCAAACATATGCAATTGGGCCCAATGGTTTCGCGTTTCGTATTTTGCAGAACGAAATCAAGAACCCGATCAAACCCAAATTTAACTACTTAGTATTCATTTCTGACAAACTTGATATGATTTCCCCTTAGTATGGAATATCTAAAATACATTTCAATGCTTTTCCATACAAAGACAATTCTTACCCTTCATTTGAGACTGTGTTTGTTGCAGTTTCCCGAGCGAAACATAGCACGTCCCGGGTGCGGCCCGGGTACATGTACGCACAATGCAGACAGTGCTTGAACTGCATGCAGCTTGATTGCATGCAATACAGTGCGCCGCCAGCCGTGTGATTATAAGTTGTATTTGAGTTTCGAAATATGTTCATTAAAATTCAGTTTGTTGCATTACAATGTGACAGAAATGATCGAATTTGTTGGAAATGTTAGACAGATGTTGTTCTCTTTGCATAATTAGCACTGAAAGTGTCATGAAATTAATATTCTTGAATAAATATCTTCATTTAGTTTCGGGTGTCATGCCAGGAAGTAAAGGGTCCATTGACATTATACACAAAGCGGCGGCTGCTACGTCGTTTGGCGATCCGGCCGTACTAGAATTTTGTCACGTGATCTTGCAATCGCAACAACTGCGAAGGCACGTATTGTGCGTTGAAGGATGCTAGCTGCGCGTGACGTGCATTGCATGCATATGCACAAATCGAGACTTTTGTGTAGAGACTAGAAAAGAGTCTACCAGTCGTTTTTCAAGCATTCAAGGATTTTTATACCTCAATACTTCTTAAAATATTTTCAAAACGGCACGGTAAATTATAATTTGGCACGGTCAGTCTTTTTCAAATCAGACCCTAGTTTAATAAAAAAACAAGGTTTTAGACCTGCCAAACGTATACCCTGACCGCCTCGGCTCTTTGAATGGTCGCTAGAGCGCGATTAGACAGACGAAAACACGGAAAGCATCGCTACTCTGCGCTATGTATCCCCCTCACACTGCCTTATTATATCCAGAATAAGCGATCTCTGTAACCGGATAATAATCCTCACTGATAATTGAAAATTGGTTTCCATGGAGATATATGGTTGCCATGGTAACCACTTCAATATTTGTTTAAGCCAATTACAATATTTCGAATAATTATTGTGTTAAGGCAATGACGAGTGAATTTTCTAGCAAAAAGATGTTTTGAAATTTGGGAAAGATGCTATAAAATGATAAGGGACTTTCACCGCGCAAGGTCAACAGTAAGGGTACAAACATTTATGGACAAAATCGTGTTTTTAAATATTGTACAAATATATTTCATGTTAAAATAAATGTGAATTAATGAAACTGCTTGAAACAAATAGTTTATGGATATAATAATATATTTATTACAAAGCTGTATTTGTTGTCATCTAGGACCATTCTACAAAGTAGATATGACATGTTTACGTTAACCATGTAAATGCCGCTATGAAGTGCAATGCACACATTTATGTGTTATCCTATGCAAAATGCATACAGTGCTACAAACACGTTTACTAGTCTAGTGGAATATCTGGAAAAGTTGAACGCTAAGTGAATTAAAGAAATATGAACTGGGGAAAATTCTTATTTTCAGCATAATTAAGGTACGGTCAATACGATAAGCCTTATTTCCAAGATGATTTTCTAGTTATTGACCACCTCAGTAAGCTGCATAAACAAAATTGACACTAACATTGTAATTTCCAATTTCTGAGATATGAATAAAAATATTGATTATCTCTACCTATGCCATAATTATTATGAAATTCAGACAAATAATAAAACGGAGTATTAATATTCACTTTTATGAATAATTATGCAAATTAGGGACTAGCATTATACAAATCCCATAATAACCTCAATATGTATTATTTGTATTCGGTAAGCGAGTGTACCACTAACGAGTCTTTATTCTTCAGTTAAAGCTTTGGAAAATAATTAAGGACATTTCTAAACCAGTCAGAGTTATGAAACAATACAAATTAACGCTTATCCCTTCATTTGCATTGAACAAAATGGCCGCAAGATATCATTTTGAGACTGCCTTTGTCCTTCAGCAAGACAGTTTATCCACACTTGCTGCTCTCTACCCAGGTGTATACATGGGGACCCGGTAGGAGGTGAAAGCCTTATGTGAACCATCTTCTTGAGCCCATGAGCGCTTGGAAGGAATGCTCCCCAGGGAGTGGAGATGGTGCACACAATTTGTGCTGGTTTGCATTGTATCCTATGACCGGGGGTAATATCATAATTGTAAAGCGCTTAGAGATGATTATCAATCATATTGGGCGCTATATAAATCGAAACATTATTATTTTTATTATTATTATTATTATTATTATTATTATTATTATTATTATTATTATTATTATTATTATTATCTGAACAACATGCACGCAAACCGGAAACTAAGGATCACCTGGAATGGAACTAGACTGGAACACTGTGACAGTCCTCTCTTCTTAGGGATGACCTTAGTTAGATCTTTGACGTAAAATGCCCATCACCAAGCTCAAGGGAAAGTTCAGCTCCAGGAATTCATTCTTGGCAACTTGAGCACATCCAAGTGGGCAGGTGGGGATAAAACCCCAAAACAATCACATTTACCGCTCTGGCACTTTGCTATTCTGCTGAAGAATATGCCGGCGCGGTGTGGGAACCATCAGCACATGCAACGAAGATTGACCCTGTGCTTAACACAAGCTGCCGTTACATCACAGGATGTATGAGACCAACCAGGACTGACATATATCTGCTCTCTGGCATCGCACCCCCGACATGAGGAGAGCTGTTACTAGCCAGAAGAAACGACTGAGACAAACAGAGGAAGTAAGACATCACTTCCCTGACCACCCACTGCATCCTCGGGGCCTTAAGTCACGGAAAAGCTTCATTTCATCTGTTTACACCTTGAACTGCAGCGTGTCTTCAAGAAGGCTTAAACTCTGAGAGACTGGAGGACATGCCAGTAGGCATGCGTGTGCCTATCCAGCTATCAGAGAAACTGCCATCATGATTCAACCAGCCCTGGATGACTTGGCGTTGGCGGCGCTGTCACTGTCGCCATACCATTTATTTAGCTCTACTTATTTCAGCATTTTATACTTGATCATGCCATCTTACGTGAATATCTTTGTTTTGTATTGTTTAAGTACTTGGAGGGAGTGTATGTGATAAAACTTTTTGATATTCATTGACTTCATTTCGCCTGGAAAAGGGTTATTTAAATATGCAGATTACACTTTGGATTGTCGCGGCACTATCGTTTGTCAACTTACGGACATCTAACACGAGCCACCCCGACACACACGGCAGATATAACCACAGGACTCCCGCATATTTCTCCTGTACGTTATGCAACATGCAACTGAATGTAGAACCCGCAACCGCGGGAGCGGAACAAAAGAAACGTTTAACGTACACAGTCAATTCTTTGTTGATGTTACGCAATCACGGTTCTACCCATTTAGCCGCTGTAACCACCGCCGCTGTGAAAGAACTTGGAATTGATCGCGCACAGACGCAATACATGACTGATTGTAAAAAGGCTTTTAAACACAAACACAGAGGAAAACGAGGGGGCAAGCGCCATCGAAAACTCATCCTTACCATCACTGGCAATCGACCACCACTGCAAAGATCTCGCACAGACCCTCGGCAAGGTAAAACTTTGAAATCCAACTTAGTCCGCATACAATTACAAGCGTCTAATAGAACTAAACAGAGATGTACAGTTCAGTTTCCATCTTTCATTCTGATGAACTCGAGATCACTGAATAACAAATTTGACGAGTTCTCAGTCTATATTAAAAACAATGACATCGACGTCGCTACCATCACCGAGACCTGGTTCCGCTCGGACTTACCACCAGAATTCGCTTCAATATCGGACTACGACTTGTTCGCGAAATCAAGAATACATCGAAAAGGAGGTGGTGTTGCTGTATACGCAAAACAATCTCTTAACCCCCAGATCATGCCAAATGTTTCTGTTCCTGATGACCTCAAAGTGGCATGGGTTAAACTACTTCCAAAGCGACTACCTCGGTCTACCTCCATGATAGTGGTCGCCGCCATCTACCATCCACCGAATGCCCCGACCGCCAACGCGTTGATCGACCATCTGCTAGTAACCATGGACGCAATAGTATCAAAGCACCCAGACACAGGGTTCGTCCTGATGGGTGACTTCAACGAACTTGACACCACCCCGCTCACCTACAACCGTGGTGTTCAGCAAGTTGTTGACAAACCAACACGAGGGCAGCAAACGCTTGATAAGATCGTGACCAACATTGGAAACTACTACTGTGTTCCTTCAATCTTACCGCCGCTGGGATCTAGCGACCACTTGGCGGTTCTTTGGTCTCCAGCTGAGTACGTAGCCAAGCCAAACCGAACAAGGACAAAGATTACACGACCGATTACAGAGAGCGCACTACGCGAATTCGGCCAATTACTCATCGATTACGACTGGACTAGCGTGTATCGAATCACGGATGTCAATGAGAAATGTGATACCTTTTACACGTTGTTGTTACCACTGATCGATGAATATTTTCCGACCTGCATTGTCCAATTCCACGGAGAAGACAAACCATGGATAACACCATAATTAAAATCATTGATTAAGCAACGCCAAGTTGCTTTCATTGCAAAGTCAAGTCACTGGAAAAGCCTGAGAAACAAAGTCTCAAAACTCATCGCAAGAACTAAACCAAATGTCTATGTTGGCCGAGTACAGCAGATGAAACAAAGCAATCCATCTCAATGGCACAAAAACATCAAGTGCATGACCGGAGGAAAGCCCAGTCCGCCTGCGATCGAAGTGGAAGGGGTGGACGAATCTAACTTCGCAGAAGTAGCGGGAAAGATCAACCAGTTCTTCGTCAACATCGCAAGCGACATCAGCGAGTTAGACATCTCCCAACTTCCAGCATTCCTTCCCGCCCGCGAATTGCCTCAAGTCAAACCCTGGGAAGTTTTCCGAGAACTGAAGCAGATCAACCGAAGAAAAGCTCCAGGGCCGGATGGCATTTCAGCCCAGATCATCACCGAGTTCGCCTACGAGCTGAGCATTCCCCTCACAGACATCTTCAACGCCTCATTCAGCCAAACCAAGGTACCGGATCGTTGTGCCGATACCTAAGAAATCGAAACATACAATCGAGGACCTCCGACCAGTGTCGCTCACAGATCACTTCGCGAAACTACTAGAAATTCATAGCACAATGGCTAATGAGCGACATGAGCGTGTCGATTGATCAATCGCAGTTCGGGAATAGGAAAGGCTACTCAACAGCGCATTACCTAATAGACATCCTGAATTCGATTTGCCGAAATGCTGACAAAGTGAAGACCGTGTCTACACTCGTAGCAACCGATTTTAGCAAAGCTTTTGACAGGATCGACCACCGAATCGCGATTGAGAAGTTGCTTGCCATGAACGTGTCTCCGTCTCTTGTCGCATGGATATCCAGTTTCCTGACAAACCGTGAGCAGTGCGTGCGTTACATGTCGAAGCACTCACAGTGGGAGAAGATCACCGCCGGAGCTCCCCAAGGAACACCACTAGGACCCTTGCTTTTCCTCTGCATGGTCAACGATGCATGCCGTGACAGCCCATGCTGGAAGTATGTGGACGACATGACACTGTTGGAGTTCAGAAAGGCAATAGCTCCACCAACAATACAAACTCATGTAAATGAACTTGAAATGTGGACCCAACAAAACAAAATGAAACTCAACCCAAACAAATGTGTTGTAATGAATGTACAGTTCATGAGAACGGCAACAGTAGCACCCAAGATAACAATAGGCAATAATGAATTGAATGAAGTGTCAGTAGTCAAACTACTAGGAGTGCTAGTCCCAAACGACCTGAAATGGTCCAGTCAAGTCACCGAAATCGTCAAGCGAGCAAGCATGAGACTTCATATGCTCCGCATTCTGAAGGGTTTCAAACTTCCGGCAGAAGATTTGCTGGTTGTTTATTGCTCATATGTGCGGCATGTTGTAGAATATTGTGCGCCTGTTTGGCATTCTGGCCTAACTGAACAACAGACGACGCAGATTGAGAGAATTCAAAAAAGAGCTTGTCGCCTCATGCTTGGTTCGCAGTACAATACCTATGTAGATGCACTATCTACATTAGGCCTCCCGTCTATGGCTGCCCGGAGAGAGAAATTGTGCTTAAATTTGGCAAAGGGATTAACAAAGCCTTCTTCTCCATTCAACCAATGGCTTCTCGCACACTCCGCAATGGCCAGGACTACTCGGAGGTCTTATGTAGGACCGAGAGATACAAGAAAAGTGCCTTGCCATACATCATACGGCTATTGAATGCAAACTCATAATTCACTCATAAAACACTTGTATTTTGTTAAGGAAACATATTGTGTGATACTTTTAGCCATTTTGACTCAATGTATTCGCATTTTGACTTTAAATGAAGATGTTACATCTTTTAAATTTCCTCTCCTGCCCTGAACACTACCATTATAGCCTGCAAGTCCACCATAATTGACTTAGTGACTTGTACTTTACGACTTGTAGTTACGATGCTTGAAGTATGATAAAAACCCTTTTCTCGGTGCAATATGTTATACTCTTCAATTATTATGTTTACAGGTAGGATCCGTATTATATGCATACATTTTGTTTGTTAATAGTTTTTGTATTTTATTAATAATATTTATATTGAAATATATTTATAGATTTATTTATTGTATACATTGTGCTCAGATATGTGTTATAATATCCACTAGCTCATATTAATTAGCCCGCTTACATATACTTTATTGTTATTATCTCCATCATTCATTATGGTTAACCCTTTATTGGCTTCTTGCCATGATTACCTTATTCATTATGGTGTTCATCACATTTTGGGGGATTTAATTACTTAAAAGATTGTAAAAATTTGCATAATTTCCAGTTAATTTTTTTCTCATACATTCTATTTTCAATTAAATTCAAATTAAATCAATTAAATATTAATTTATAATTGGAATGATATAACAGGAAATAGTTTCAAAATTGAATTATGTTATTTTATGCACACTTGTATATTTGTATACTTGTAATGTGTTCTTTTAAGTTAATGTGTTTTACATCTATATATTCCAATTCATTGCAAATTGTACTCAATTCAACCTGTTGGCTGCCATGTACAATATTTGTATACCGCAATAAATAAATCAAAAAAATAAAAATAAATAGGCTTCGGACAGGCGTGATGGGCGGGTGCGGTTCGTTATTCCGAAGGTTCGTTATTCCGAAGGTTCGTTATTCCGAAGGTTCGTTATTCCGAACACGCAAATTTCCTATACCTGAGTGTTCGTTAATCCGAAAATGAAATAGGGTTCGTTAATCCGAACATTTGTTGCATTATTCCGAAGGTTCGTTATTCCGAAGGTTCGTTATTCCGAAGGTTCGTTATTCCGAAGGTTCGTTATTCCGAAGGTTCGCTATTCCTAAAATGAAATCGGGTTCGTTATTCCGAAGGTTCGTTATTCCGAAGGTCCGTTATTCCGAGGGTTCGTTATTCCGAAGGTTCGCTATTCCTAAAATGAAATCGGGTTCGTTAATCCGAAAATGAATTTGGGTTTGTTATAATGCTATAATTTCATATAAAGAGATAAAATAAACTTAAATGTTTGATTGGTCTGGCCAAGGGAGGGAAAGGGGGAGGGGTATGCTTAATGCAGGCTGTAAATTAAATAAACAAAACACAAACTATAGTATTATAACAAGCCCGATTTAATTTTTGGAATAACGAACCCGATTTTATTTTCGGATCAACGAACCTTCGGAATAACGAACCTTCGGAATAACGAACCTTCGGAATAACGAACCTTCGGAATAACGAACCTTCGGAATAACGAACCTTCGGAATAACGAACCTTCGGAATAACTGAACCTTCGGAATAACGAACCTTCGGAATAACGGACTGTAACCGTGATGGGCTAGTCCCAACATGTCAAACTGGGGATACATCGAAGATGCAGCAGAGCTTGAGAGCGGTCAGGAATGTGCACAATCGAAGATCTGGCAGAGGCCAACGACGTAGCGCTCAGTTTTGCCGGCCATTGTCAAGTTACGTAAGATAGGCTGCTCCGACCCTGTTATAAATTGGTTTAACTCCTACTTAAATAACATGAGTCAAAGAGTTATAATCCGTGACACTCTATCAGATGAAAGGTCTCTATCCCTCGGGGTACCACAAGGGTCCATATTAGGACCTCTTTTATTTTTGATTTATATTGATGATTTAGTGATGGCTTTAAAACATTGTCAAGTAACCATGTATGCTGATGATACAACACTTTATTATAGTAGTTCATCTGGAATTGATATTCAAAATAGATTACAAGAAGATATGGATAATGTTAAATTATGGCTCTATGCTAATAAATTGACATTAAATGTTGATAAAACCAAATTAATATTTATAGGTACTCCGCAAAGATTAATTGATAAGGGAAATGTGCAAATACAATTTAAAGGGACAATTATTGAACAATGTAAAAGTATTAAATGTCTCGGAGTAATTATTGATGAACATTTAAATTGGTCAGAACATATTGATTATGTATGTAAAAATGTATTTTTTTGTTTAAGTATGTTAAGGAGAATAAAGCCTTATGTTCCAAAAGATACTATGAAATTATTATATTTATGCTTGATTCAATCTCAAATTGATTATTGTTGTGAAATATGGGGGGTTTATTCTATTCATGAAATAGAACGTATTATTAAATTACAAAAAAGGGCCGCAAGGATGATTTTATGCTGTAATTTTTATACCCCCGCCAAGGAAATGTTTAATGAGTTAAAATGGTTACCATTTAATGATCGTGTGACATATTTAAAATGTGTATTTATGTACAAATGTATTCATCGCCTTTCCTCTAATTTGTATTATGATTCTTTTGTTTTTGTTTCTGATACTCATTCATTTAATACTAGACACGCGGCAAATTTGAATTTGATTATTTCTAGGGCTCGCACAGAACAATATAAACATTCTTTATTTTACTCTTCTATATTCCTCTGGAATAATTTACCCATTGAAATTAAAACTTCAAATTCCTTGAATATTTTTAAACAGAAAATGAAACAATATTTATTCAAAAACCTTGCCTTATAGTCTAAAAATTGTAATGAGTGATTTCTTACTATTACGTATTGTATGTTATTTAAGTGATGAAATAATTATGTGAGCAACATTTAAGTTGTTTTTCTATATTATGAATAAACCCTATTAGACTTTTTTTCAAAATGAGTGTATATGAATTGCAGTATCTTGATATTTTTTATTCTTTTAATGTAAACATTTATATATTTATGTACAATCGTATAATTTATTTCAAATGTTTTGTAACGATGTTTAAAAGTCATGTTTTTATAACAACCATGTTTGTATACTGTATCCCAGGGCCCCATGGGAGACCAACTTATTGTTGAATGGGCCACCCTGGTAAAATATATTGAAATAAAATATATTGAAATAAAATAAACTTGTGTGATGATTTTGCTATTATGGGGAGTTTATTCCACACAAACATAACACAGTTAGTGATTGGCACTCTTCATAATTAGAATCAGCAGAACATTATATTCTAAAATAAATTAAAGGTTTTATTTTTCCACTCAAAAGGGAGAAAATATATTATGGCATGTTTTATGATTAACTGTGACCTAGTCCCGCCAAACCCCCAAAAACTTGACCAGAATGAGTTTAGACTTTTTTACGTATTTTGAAAGAGTAGACTCTAAGCTTGAATATGATATATACCTCAAAAAATTCAAACCAGCATAACCTATTCAAAAAAGCGATTAAAGGTAGGAGAGTGAGCAAGTGTAGTTTTACGGAATGAGGAGAAAACAGCCTCTAAAGATTAGGGTCACTACTGAGGCGTGCGGTGTGGAGCAGATTTTGTTGAATCCCTCATGGAGGTAAATCAAAACTCCATAGCAACGGGGATGAGGCACTAGTCAGATTAAGCTGACATTTTGCACAGTTAACAATTATAGTTAACCTTCACAGACTGTCAAATTTTTGTTAATTAGCTTACTCGATAAACCAAAGGCTTTATGTGTGTAAATGGGGTCAGAGATTAGGGAGACATACGTGAATGTGCACTGAGCTGGATAGCAAGCTGTGCTCAATTGGTTTAGTGGAATCATGTGGTTTGTTCTCAAGTGTTTCCACATGAATGAACTGGGCTTGGTGTGTTAATGGGTCTTTCCAAAAGGTGACCCCCCCTATTTCTGACACCCCCTGACACCCCTAATCTGACACCCCTCTTTCCCATTGATTTTGTACACGATTTTTTTTTCTTCTCCTTTTCCCCCGCTTTTTTCATGAGACAGTCTCTGTGAATGGTTCCTTTGCTTGTTAATATTCATTAGCTATTTATTCGATCTTTCATAAACAGAGGCTTGGTCTAATTTCGTTTCTTTGATTGGCTTTTTCGAATCTGAATATTCATTAGCTATTTAATAACTGGATTTACCCGGTTATGTGTCTAGACATGCACATGTGCATGCATGTCATGTCATTTCAGTGTGTATCTTCACACAAATCTATACATAACTCTATGGTCTTTTCCCACCTCTCTCTGATTATTGTAAGTCGTGAGAAAATTTTCTTGGCGCGTGGCCAGGGCGCGATTTTTTTCTTTCCAAACAGGTTTATTATGGCACTAATTCACAAGGATTTTGTAAACCTGTTTGAGAAAAAAAAATCGCGGCCAGGGCACCAGATATTGAATTTCATTACAAACTCACTCTTATGATACAGATAGAAGGGTAAATGTTCATTGGACATGAAGTTATTTGGTGATCGGACATTACATGTACACACACCACCGCACGCCACGCGCTCACACTATTCGTGTACAGCGTATGTCCACTTCCGCAATGACAATTTTAAGATACAATCTTCCATTGATCTTGTTATATCTGTGAGCTTCAAGTATTTTTCCATGTATTATAATGCAATGCACATGTTGTAAGGGGATATGATGAGATAACTTGTATGCATACATTTAATTTTTATGTGCGTGTGTGGGAGCCTGGGGGGGGGGGGGGGGGGGGGTAAATGAAGTTCATGGCCCATATATTCAAAGTTAATCTTTTGTTAAATGCATTAATGAATTAAACAAATATTATTATGGACACTTCCTATCGGTGCTACAAATATTAGTTAAAATTTTAACCATGATTTTGGAAAAAAAATATGTTCACAAAATCAAGATGGAAGAGACTTGAAAACTCAACGTTCATAACTTGACATTAATGTACGGAACACAACATAGTATTAAAGTTATCAATGAGACTATCATCGATCGCACTCGTCACGTGATCTCAAGTTAGGGGCAACATAGGCTGTCTAGGCATACAATATACCGGGCATGAAAGCTAATTGCTTGAAGAGTTTTTTACACCGGATCAATAATTATGCACGTGCAACGCCGGAAATACGCGACGCTGATTGGTGCCAGCAAACACTGTTGTGTAGTTGGGGTATCATGGCAGCGAGCATAGTACTTCCATACGTACGTTGTGTCCAACGCATGTACGTGTGGAGCTAGCTAGCCGGATTGTGAGCATTTTGTATTACATGTATTTTTTGTATTCTTATGATCAGGATAGAAATAAAGCACGTCTACTACTTTCTGTGTTTAACTTGCAACTGCCTTTTTATTGAACAACAACATACGCATGGTGCCACATGACGGATAAATATAACTAATTCCTGGTAACCGCACGAACGCGCGGTATGTGTAGTGGGGGCTCTTAAGTCAATATATGGGACCAAGTGTGCACATCTGGAGAAAAGCATGAATTTTGGCACACAGATAGTTTAGACCTTCCTCTTCAAGAAATTTGATGGAAGCAATTTTGCACATCCCAATCTTGGCCGCCATCTTGAATTTCAAAATGGCCGCCATCTGGCACCTATTTTCATCAATATCTCCGAAACTAAAGCAGATAGAAAGTTAATTTTAGCAGCTATACCCACATTTTAGGGGCCAACGAATCCCATGAAGCACCTTTCAAGATTTCAAGTGGCAGCCATCTTGATTTTCAAAATGGCCGCCATCTGGCACCTGTTTTCATCAATATCTCCAAAACTAAGCAGATATAAAGTTCATTTTAGCAGCTATCCCCACATTTTGGAGGCCAACAAATCCCATGAATCACCTTTTAAGACTTCAAGTGGCAGCCATCTTGAATTTCAAAATTGCCGCCATCTGGCACCTGTTTTCATCAATATCTCAGCAACTAAAACAGCTAGAGAGTTATTTTTAGTGGCTATACCCACATAATAGGGGCCAACGAATCACCTGAATCGAATATCAAGACTTCAAATGGCAGCCATCTTGAATTTCAAAATGGCCGCCATCTGGCACCCGTTTTCATCAATATATCAGCAACTAAAAAAGCTAGAGAGTGTTTTTTTCAGTGGCTATACCCACATAATGGGGGCCACCGAATCACCTGAATCAAATACGTATCAAGACTTCAAATGGCAGCCATCTTGAATTTTAAGATGGCCTGTTTGTGGTCAACTTGTAACAATTTACCAATAGATGGTTGGAAGCAACTAAGCATTTCCAATTTATCTCCTTTATCTCAGAAACTAAAACAGCTAAAGCATTATTTTAGCGGCTATACCCATTTATTTGGGTCCAACGAATCACCTGAATCCACCTCAAAGGCGTCAAATGGCATCCATCTTAAATTTCATGATGGCCGCCATGGGGATTAGCATATTTAACTCTTTATATCAGAAACTAAAAACGGTACAAAGTTCTTTCTAGTTGCTATGCCTTTTTGCTTGGGCCAACGACTTGTCTGTCTTTGAAAGAAACATGAGTTTGAAAGCAAATAAGCAATACCCATTTTGGCCGCCATCGTGAATTTTATTATGGCTGACATCTGCAACCTATTTTGCGTGTATTTCAGAAACTAAGATGGCCGGAGAGTTCTTTTTAGTGGCTTTAAACACATTTTGGGGGTCAACGGATCACCTGGATTGACTTAAAAGTCTTGAAATGGTTGGGCCATCTTGAAGTTCGATATGGCCACCATGATAAGTCCATATAGATTTGATTCAAATCTGCGAGAGTAACAAAGCAACAGAGTGCGTTACTGTGGGTATGCAGTCTGGTGTTCGCAATAAATAACATGGAGTACATTTGAAAGACCTAAGTCAGATGCACCCACAGTGGTTGGAAGCAATTTAGCAAGTGCCATTTTTGCCTCCATCTTCAATTTCAAAATGGTGACCACCTGAAATCTGTTTTCGCTTCAAAATTTTGACATTCCCATATATTTTGTACGTATAGCACACTCAGTTCCTTTATGTAAGCAAGGGGTTAATATTTCAGAAACAATAACATCTGGATAATAATGTCAGAGGTTATGCCGTCATTGTTGGCGTCATTTAATAACCTAGATCGACTTTATAGATGTCTTTAAATGACAGTCATCATACCTGGGAACTGTATTCAGCTCTAGCTCTTTATTACAGATCACACTGCAACCCATTTAATTTGAGTGGTTATACTTAATGTTGATGTCACTGAATTACCTGGATTGCTTTTAAAATGTCAGGTAGTAGCCATCTTGTGAATCATTGTATTGATTGAATTCTTGCTTCAGTGTTCCACGAATATGGTTTTGAGAGACAGCTCCGTATCTCCTTTATGTGATTCCTTGCAAACATTTTTGCAAACCTTTTGTAGTTTGTCCATGCTAAGGAATCATATACACCACCCATTTATAATTCTGTTCTCAGTCGTGTCGAGCTGTTATGAGCTGCTAAGATTTGGTGTAATGTTCTTGACGGCTTATAATACACTTTGATGCCAAATTCCTTCAAATAACTTTTGAGGCACCCTTGATGTAGGGTAGAAAGATATGTCCTTTTAAGTGTGGGTTTATCTTGGCTTTGGTCCAGTGGAGAGAGTCAAGGGATTGATATGGATCGGTATGAAAAGTATGGATCACTCCAAATGTTCACATGGGTGACTGGAGGTGAAAATATTATATTAACCAACTGCGTGAATTTCTCTCCGATAAATCTTCCAAGCTACCATAATTAAGTGCCCACATGCCCTCCTTCTCCTCGATAGGGAACGCTAAGTCTGGATAAATGGAGTTCAAGTGATTAATTAGCTCCTGTGCGAATTATTTCTTGAACTTGGTGTTGAGTGTCATGCCGCTATATGAATCTGCTCGCTAAAAGTGTCACTGTATAGTCAAAGTATCGGTTTGCGCAGCGTAGACATTCTTCCAAGAGTTGGACAATATAATTCAGACATGCTGGTCCTATACTCTAGATAATTGTGTCCTCAAGTGTTGATTTGTCTATGGGAACTAAGGTAGGTAATGTACGTAAAGTCACGTCATAATGATCGAAGCTCTCGTCTTCCACGTGTCCACTATCGATGGCTAATTCTACGCTTAATTGAGAGTTGGCTACGTGGTGACATGTGTGTTACACAAGAGGAGATATAATAGGATAGGTCTGGATCAGTTTGTCTGTGAGCCAGGTTTCTAACCCCTGAAAGAACATGTACGCATACAGGGTCTACATACATTGGCTACAATGGATCTTTTACCAACAAATCCATGAAGCAGCAATAGTATTCCCTCTCACTCCCATCCTATGAAATTTGTAAATGAAACACTTGAAAAAATAGACATTGACAATGCACCGAATGCACAAATTTGGTGGTATTGTTACATGGATGACACTCATCCCAAACTCAAGAAACAATTTGTGCAGGAGTACACTTTTAGTTCTCTAACAAAGGGAAGGATAAGTCGTTAGTGTTCCTTGACACTTTCATATAGTCATGATAGTGATCAAACTTGATTGTAGCCTAAACGTTAAGATTTATCGGAAAGCAACTCACACTGTCCAATGTCTCATTTCACCTCTAATTATCTATTTGAACAAACATTAGGAGTGACATATTACTAGTCTCTCTTATGTGTGTTGCAACTATATTTGGGCTTAAAAAGCTACAGACGGATCACCCCACTGAGAGGAACACGCAATGCTCCAAATGACACCCGACCTGATATTAGAAGTCTCAGATGCAATTCAAATTCAAACTGAAATTCATTTTATTTCCACATAATTAACTGAATTTCAATTTAATCAGGCATTAGGGTATATCTAAAGCCGACAAGAACAAAACACCAAATCTTAGTACCGCCTAAAGACAACATAAAAAATAATTGTGGGGCGTAGTATATACATTGTAATTCCATGCCAAGGGTAGACTACTAGCCATTTGGCTGCAAGGAATCAAACAGTCCTATGCAATAAATCATAAGTGAAAGAAACGTAGCAATCTCCCAAGACCAGATATTTGGAACACCGACGCCTAATTCGTTCCTCTGGAGTGTCTCAAAACAGGCCACATTGAGTCTCCTGACCATCAGGTCGGACTGGCAAAAGGTCTACATTTCGGAAATGTGGCACAATACAAAAAGGGTGAAGGAGGATATCTGCATGTATACATCCTGGCATTTCAACCCACGCTGAACAGAGACAGTGCGCGAAACAAACTACCTGATGACATCTACGATCAGAAAAAAATATCGTTTTGTAAGAAAGGTCAACAGTCAGGTCATGTACAGCTGACGAAGGCTGTTGATGAGAACCGAATATTAGGAAGTGAACATTTGTGTGGTCAACAAAATGTTCAAACTTTTTCCATTTAGTTAGTTTTCATTAGTTGGGACTGAAACATTTGCAAATAATGCTCGAATGAATGTTACTGCTTTTCAAAAGGTAGGTTAGTACACTCATTGATTCTCTTTTGAACTACCTCCTACCCGATAACTTTGTTTAATCAATCGAACGGTCAAGTAGACTTCTGTTTTGTTCAGATTATCTTTATATCATTATATATCAGCATTGCTCAATTGCTTCCAACCTAAGATTGGCATGCCCATCGAAATGCACGGACTGATTTTATTCTGAGATACATAATTGAATAGGCTACCCGTGGCAGCCATCTTGAAATTCAAGATGGCTACTATTTGAAGCTTATAAAGACGATCCAGGTGATTCGTTGACCCAGAAAATGTGAGTGTACCCGGCTGAAATAGACTCTCCAGCTGTTTCAGTTTTTTTAAATATTAGAGAAAATAGGGTTTCAGATGGCAGCCATTTTGAAATTCAAGATGGCGGTTGAAATGGGAAGTGCATAATTGCTTCCATCTATTGGTAAATTGTTTCAAGTTGACAACAAACAGATAGGCATATCAGTTGAAATGAACTCCGTAATTGCTTTAGTTTCTGAGATGGAGTTAAATGTAGGCTTCCCATGGCGGCCATCTTGAAATTCAATATGGCGGCCATTTTGAAATTCAAGATGGCTGCCATTTGAAGTCTTGATATTCTATTCAGGTGATTCGTTGGCCCCCATTATGTGGGTATAGCCACTGAAAATAACTCTCTAGCTGTTTTAGTTGCTTAGATATTGATGAAAACAGGTGCCAGATGGCGGCCATTTTGAAACTCAAGATGGCTGCCATTTGAAGTCTTGATATTCGATTCAGGTTATTCGTTGGCCCCCATTATGTGGGTATAGCCACTAAAAATAACTCTCTAGCTGTTTTAGTTGCTGAGATATTGATGAAAACAGGTGCCAGATGGCGGCCATTTTGAAATTCAAGATGGCGGCCAAGAATGGGCCATGCAAAATTGCTTCCATCAAATTTCTTGAAGAGGAAGGTCTAAACTATCTGTGTGCCAAAATTCATGCTTTTCTCCAGAAGTGCACACCCCATGACCTAAGAGCCCCCACTAGTGGTTGCGGTTACCGTTAACTAGGTCGTGGGAAACACAAATAGCTAATGAATATTCAGATTAGAAAACGACCAAGCCTCTCCTAAAAAGCCAATCAAAGAAACGAAATTAGACCAAGCCTCTCTTTATGAAAAATCGATTAAATAGCTAATGAATATTAACAAGCAAAAGAACCATTCACAGAGACTGTCTCATGAAAAAAAATTGGGGAAAGGGAAAACAATCCATGTACAAAATGAATGGGGAAAAGGGGTGTCAGGTTAGGGGTGTCAGGGGGTGTCAGAAATAGGGGGGTCATCTTTTGGAAACACCCTGTGTTAATAGTCTAGAGGACCCTGACGAAAAACAGTATCCTTGCTGATCAGGCTATCCTGTATAAATATATTTGAATAAATAAATAAATAAGTAGCTCTAAATATTTCTTTGTGCACTCTTCAATGTAATTACTAAAATGATGATGCATATAATGTAATGCCCGCTTTCAGCTTTCTCCAAGCCAGTATACCATTTACCTTATACACTCCAAGCCCAGTATTATTCTAACTTATAACTGTAATAAAGTAAGTTCACATAACATCCAAACCATTCATTTTACAAGATCCAGAAACCATCCAGTGAATCCGGCCTGCGATTAGCCAATCACAGGCCGCGTTTAGCAATCGCGCGGTCATCCGGGCCGTAGAAACAGCCGAGCGAGCACAGTGAATTCTACGATAAGATTTTCGATCGAAACTTGAGCAACTCCAAAAAACATGGTCTAGCTTATAACTTATAATTTCTGCTTTGTTTTAAGACTCCAAATGTTAACAGTCGATAGCTCAAAGATTGTTCTTGCTGGTAAAGTAAAGTTCAACATTTTGATTTGTTTGCATATTTTATACATTTGGCTCATAACTCACAACTGTGTCTGGGGACTTAATGTGGATTTCTGAAAACAGAGTCACAACTATTCCAAGTGTGTAATACAAAACATTTCATAATTTACATAAACAATGGGTTTGGCGGTCATTTTGAAAGTTATTTTTTGCCCTAAAATCAACTAAAATCCGTTTTTAGAACACAATAAGTTCCATTTGCAGGAAAGTTTAGTCAAGGGACAAAATCCTGTTCTATTTATTCATGAAAAATGTCACTGATATTGATGTTATATCATTCTGTGGCCATATTCATAAAACCCCGATAAGGAAATGTGTTGATCAAATTACAATTTCGATGTCCGCTAGGCTTGGCTGGTATTCACAAAAAGGCCGATAGGCATAATTGGCTATCGTAGTCAAGGCCTGGCCTGGCATGACAACCCATCTGTCTAAATCCCACAAGCATTTGGTATTCCACAACATTGTTAGTCGAAATGTTATTAACGAGGTAATTCAGTTTTATACATTTTGTTTGAGATAATTTTGAAAACTGAGTGGAAATTTAAAAGAGCATACTAGTCTGGTGGCTCTAAACAAATGGATTAGAGAGTTCTGAACTGTAGGAGTTGGAGACAAGGCATTTCTGAAATAATGCAATCAAGAGCTCAGGAATTTGATTGTCTCCATAATTGAAAATTGGTTTCCTTGGAGATATATGGTGGCCATGGTAACCACTTCAATTTTTGTTTAAGCCAATTACAATATTTCGAACATTTATTGTGTTAAGACAATGACGAGTGAATTTTCTAGCAGAAAGATGTGTTGAGATTTGGGAAAGATGCTATTAAATGATAAGGGACTTTCACCGCGCAAGGTCAACAGTAAGGGTACAAACATTTATGGACAAAATCGTGTTTTAAAATATTGTACAAATATATTTCATGTTAAAATAAATGTGAATTAATAAAACTGCTTGAAACAAATAGTTTATGGATATAATAATATATTTATTACAAAGCTGTATTTTTGGTCATCTAGGACCATTCTACCAAGGAGATATGACATGTTTACGTTAACCATGTAAATGCCGCTATGAAGTGCAATGCACACATTTATGTGTTATCCTATGCAAAATGCATACAGTGCTACAAACACGTTTACTAGTCTAGTGGAATATCTGAAAAAGTTTAACGCTAAGTGAATTAAAGGAATATGAACTGGGGACAATTCTTATTTTCAGCATAATTAAGGTATGGTCAATACGATAAGCCTTATTTCCAAGATGATTTTCTAGTTATTGACCACCTCAGTAAGCTGCATAAACAAAATTGACACTAACATTGTAATTTCCAATTTATGGGATATGAATAACAAATTCCAATTTCGATGTCCGCTAGGCTTGGCTGGTATTCACAAAAAGGCCGATAGGCATAATTCGCTATCGTAGTCAAGGCCTGGCCTGGCATGACAACCCATCTGTCTAAATTCCACAGGCATTTGGTATTCCACGACATTGTTAGTCGAAATGCGAACAATTACAACAATCCATCTGCGGTGCCGACTAAATGCATTGAAATCTATTCATGTGGGACCTTCTGTATATAGCTTTGTTGGACTTATTACAAAGGCGTGAAGATGACCGACCACCTACCACCCAGCTAAATGTTTCTTATTCACCAAAGCCAGATAGGAAAAATTTTAGGGACAACTGGACCAACAGCTTAGAGGTACTCGGTTGTACCTCTAAATTGCTACCAAGTAACAATCTGCCCGGTTTTTGTCATTGTGTGAGGCGCGATCGTGAACATGGCTCTTCGAGTAAGGTGAATAAGGCGTGCCCTGCGTAGGGAGTTCGTTTTTCGTGATAGGAGAAACCCACTAGAAGTTCTTGATGATAGCGAATTAAGGGGGCGATATACTGTAGGTTTTCGCGTGAAATTATTATGGAGATCACAAATCGTATCCCATGTCATGATTTACGTAAAGACGCGGCGGAGCTTGTCATAATGTAGTTAAAAAGGGGGGGGGGGGGGGGCGGGGTACGGAACCTTTGAGGAGGGAGATGCATTTGTTTAGTTATATTGGGGATCGTAATGAAAAAATGTGCCCCCCCCCCTCCCATTTACCCCTATTAAGACCCTTGACTCCCCCATCGGGTTTGCCCGGTTCAGCTCATGCTAACCATATTTTGATCATCTTGTATTAAACAAAAGAACACACAACAAACTCAATAAAACGCATCATGAGGGGCCATCTACAAAGTACGTACGCAACATTTATTGTCCGAAATTAAACCCCCTCCCCTTTACGCACTATTTGTACTGGTTTGCATGTGGTTGAATGTAGCGTACGCACAAGCGTGAATCTCCTCCCCCCTCTTGTGAGAACGTGTACTTTGTAGACGGCCCCTAACAGGAAGAAAGTGGGACATTCTTTCTTTCACAAGATTGAGTTAACTGCGATTTTATGTGATGTTGCGAAGTCAGACAAACTTGTTACCATGACAGCCACGATGAATAAATTAGATCATCCGAGTTGTTAGCTTGTTATCGGTATGGCATGTATGGTTAGAAGTGCTTCTTGAATTACGATTTAGCAACCCGCTACGAAGATTTTAAATGGCTATTGTATTACAGGGTCTAGACCATGTAGACGGTCGTTGACTGGTCGATATGGTAAGGGCACAGACAGCGTGAAAAATCTACACACATTACTAAAGTCATACCCATGCACGTGTGTGTTGTGCACTGGTTAAAAAACAAAGGTGATCACCGAAGTGAGTTTCGTGAGTTCGCCTCTAGTTATTGTCCAAACTGGCATTTTGGCAAGGAGATAAGGCCTAGCTGACAGATAGGCTATCGGGCTTTTATGAATATGGCCACTGGGGTCGAAGAGAAGCAAATTTCCCTGATTTGTCGGCCATTTTGGATTTTGCATTAAAAAAACACCCTCAAGGTTTCTTGTCTGGCACTTGGAAGATTTGGAATCTGCACTCCCGAATGGAATTGAAACCACCAAAAAGCGTTATATATGTCAAAGAACAAGTTTCCGATGTATCCTCGTAAATTTGGCTTCAAATTTAGAATTCTACGATTTTTTAGTCTCAAAATGTCAAAATGTGTAGTTGTGGCGGCCATTTGGGATTTTTAAAATTGACAAAAACAGAATAAATTTTGTGATTAGCACTCTTCAGTTTTTGAATCAGCATAAAAAACAATCTTAAATCAATGTAAAGTATATTTATCCGCGATAGGAAGACTTGGCCTTTTTGTTTGTACTACTGATTCAATGTGTATATTGTTAGCAATTCGTACTGTACATAAAAATGGGTGTGGCGGCCATTTTAATTTAAATTGTGCCATAAACACAATAAAACACAGCTTTTTATCAAATATGCAGTTTCATTTGAATGATAATTAATTTAAGGAACAAAATCCAATTCAATAATTATTTGTGTAAAATGTCTTTGAAATTGAAGTTATATCATTCTGGGGTGCTAAAAGACGCACATTTCCCTGTTTTGGCAGACATTTTGGATTTTTGCATTTTAAAGAAAAAACTCAAGGTTTCGTGGTTGGCACTCTTCAGATTTAGAATCAGCATGAAAAAATAATCTAAACTAAATTGAAAATACAATTTGTTATGCAATACAGGGAAATTTGTTTAATAACGATTTCATTTGTACATTGAAATAACCATTCATCAGTCAGGCCCAATCTCGCTTTTCCACTATTTTGAAAATGTTGATATACCGCTATTCTCACCGCGACGTCGCTAGATGGCGCATACATCGTGGCGATCAGCTAGCGATAGTGACATGCGATAATATCGGTGATCGAACAAAAACATAATTTTGTACAGCCTATACGGTATACTACCCGTATAGTTACGCGTACGGCATGCACAGAGCGCTCGCCCCACTGACCTCTACCTCTACTTAGTAGAGGTCAGTGGCTCGCCCTACCTAGCTACCTGGGTAGGGTCGGCATGGCCGTAGCTCTGGACGGGCCGAACGCTCGCTGCGCTAGCTAGCTGCCTCCGCGGGCTCGCTGTATCGATCGATATACGGTATACTACCCGTATAGTTACGCGTACGGCATGCACAGAGCGCTCGCCCTACCTAGCTACCTGGGTAGGGTCGGCATGGCCGCAGCTCTGGACGGGCCGAACGCTCGCTGCGCTAGCTAGCTGCCTCCGCGGGCTCGCTGTATCGATCGATTCAAAGTAAACGGCTGTCCTTAAAGACTATTTAAAAGTCTTACCGTCAACAATTTAAAATCTGAAACCAGAGTTACGATTTCCAACGCTATTTTCTTCAAATGTTCTGGATAGATCATTGAGAAAAAATGCAGATCTGCAGATCAATTATCATTGATGGTATGAATGAAATATTAGGATGATCTATCCAGAACATTAGCTAAAATTAATTTCACTAAATCAATTGTAGTAGTAGTGTGAATTCCCCCATTTACACAACACGCATAGCTAAGTATGACGTAATGATTCATAATAGGAAGGGGTTCAGGAATAGCGTTTTTCCGCTATTTTCAGGAATAGTGGAAAAGCGAGAGTGGGCCTGACTGATCATATTCTACATAAAATGGATTTGGCGGCCATTTTAAATTTTACTTGTGCCCTAAACATAATAATAAGCAGCTTTAGCACATATTTAGTTTCATTTTACTGTAAGTTAACTCGAGGAACAAAATAATTCAATTTGATTTATGTGTGTAGAATGGCGTTAAAATTGAGATCACATCTATTCATTCTGGGGGGCTAAAAGAGGCAAATTTCCATGTTTTGGCGGCCATTTTGGATTTTTGAGTTTAAAAAATACTCAAGGTTTCGTGTCTGACAATCAGCACCCCCGAATTTACAAGAAACCATCAAAAAACGTTGTATATATATATACACAAAAAACAAGGTTCGGTGGTATAGCTCGGACTAATTTGGTCGCTGTTTTGCGCAGCCCAGAGGAGATGGTATATATTTTTGTTTCTAGTTATAGCCATTATTTGGCAGAAACTTATTTTATGTTGGATTCGACAAATACATTGTTCTAACCTGTACTACTCCGTGTCTCCTTTTCACTTACTTCGTTGCGTTTTCTGACGAAATGAGGACTCATTTAACATTAAAACATTCACTTGAGCCCCCTTCCGCGTCATTTCTATTGCCAAAGACCAACTTTAAAGTAGGTTAATAAAGTTGTCTGAGCTTGTCAGTAAAATTGACTATTAAAAATGTTACCTTGTTTGTTCCGTTTATAGCTGTCTTGTTTCTATTGCTTCATAAAGTACATTATATTCATCCGTAACTCTGTTTTATTTTCTTTGCAGGTACCTGCATTCGCAATAGCAGCGGCAGTAGCAGGAGCAGTAAGTATCCTTTATTTTCCATTTTTATATTCATTTACACGGTAAATTTACAATATGGTGGTAACTATGGATAAAGACCATTATAATTATAACTTCTTTTAAGCTATGGCCCTTGCTTCCCCCCGGTCTACCCAACTGAAGCTATTGTCCCTTGCCGATTTTCCCCCTCTTGCCCTTATTATACCCTCGTTCTTTTTAATGGTAATGTTGTTATAATTATGCGAAGTCGTGTGTGTTTTAAGCCTCCCTTGGATTTGGGAGTGTCGGTAGTTAAAACATTGTTGGTGAAATAATTATTAATGATATCATTATATGTTGCTAATTTATCAACTTAAAATGACCAAAGTCGGCCATAATTGATTTATATTGAATTGATAATCACTTACTCATTTACACTCCTTTTTTAAAACCCACAACATTCTCAAGAACATCAGCAAATTTGATAAACAATAGCTACCCCAAATAATTCAAATTCTGGTATTTTTATTAGAGATGTTAGTGACCATCTCTCAATGTTTTCTTGTGTTGAGACTTGAAAGAATATGAATGAAGGTTATTTTAATGTTAAAAACGTTAATGGAATCATTCCAATATTACAAAATGTTGTGAGATATTTTAGTCTATTGGCTCATGTAAAATAACTACATTTTCATATATAATCTTGGCATTAGTTTTGTATTTGATCTTAAATACATCACTGATGAGAAAGAGTGTTGTTGCCATTTTTGATTTTCGGTCCCAAGGCTTCATTTTGGCGAGTATAAAGATAGTTAGCTAATTTGAATATTTCTGAAATAAGGTCAGGGGTAATTTTTCATCTAGAAACAGTACAATAGTAATCTAAACAATCGTGACGGGGTAATTTAGGGTAAGGAATACATTTCCGGTGCTCATTTTGCATGTGCCGTAATAGCAACACCCTGAAATCCAAGATGGCTACGCTTTATTTGCATATTTATGAATATTATTAATTCACAGTAGCGACATCCTCTAATAAGTAATAATTACATGTTATTTAGATTCAATCATGCTCTTAATGTAAATTAAAGAAACTTCAGCTTGGTTGCCACTTTGGAAACCTATGGCAATGCATATAATTAACATTATTTTATTATTTACCTAATTTGCATATCAGTTAAATTTGTGTATATTGTGAACCCAGAAAGTAAATTAGACGCGAAATACCACTTTGCCAAGGATTTAGGGGGCAACAAATCCATTTATGATAATTAATTTGACGTATCACCTCGGCAACCCACATCAATCCAAGATGACCGCCTTTGGCATTTTAAGGGAAATATGCTATGTGCCACTTTAATTATACTTTAATTATATTATGAAACTATGATTGTTTTACTGTAAGCAACAATATACATTCTGATTAAAATATCATAGTTTCTGATTCCAATCATTACAAGTCTAAAGAATATAGCTTTATCAAATAATTATTAGCTAATTATCTTTATAATCGCTAAAATGTACCCTGGGACCAAAAATATAACATGAAAACAACACTTGTTCTCACCAGTGATGCATTAAGATCAAATTAAAAACCATTGCCAAGATTATACAGAAATTTCACAACATTTATTTTCGAAAAATGTTGTCCATCGCGGAAAAAAATCAAGAGTTGAACAAGTATCCAGTTGTCTCGCGAAGTGTAATAAGAAAGAAACTCACGACGTTTCGTACGCTGCTGCTGTACTTCGTCAGGTGACAAATATTTTGGTGCGCGGTTGCGATTTATACGTTTTATTAACAGTAGTACGGGTCGGTGCGGGAGGCGTGGGCGGTAACGCTGACCGCTGGGCTCTGATTGGACAATGATGCGGCATTGTCCGGAGCTGCGCGCTCTCCGCTCTGATTGGCTGGGCCGGTACAAACGGCGTAATTAGTGCCGTTAATCGCTGTGTCGTGATTGGTCAATGCTGCGGCGTCGTCTGGTGTTGCGTGTCCTTCGCTCTGATTGGCTGAGCCGGTGCAAACCGCGTGGGCGGTACCGCTGACCGACTGGTTGATGTTATGTGCCCGGGCGAAATTACGTGGGGCGTGCCGTCGTATGGTTCTAATCCAAGAATCCGGAATCTCGATCCCGTTGTCCCTGTTGATGTTGTTAGGTTGTAACCGAATCTGGATCGCTTCCTTTACGCGGTGTGTTTACCAGTGCTGTTCTTTTGCCAAGCACTTTACTCCATCCCAGTCGGGTCGGTGTTCCTCGTTCCAAGCATGTTCGGCTACGGCTGAATTGTCTGTCAGTCTTAATCTGACGTCGCGTTTGTGTTCCCACATTCTTTCACCTACTGGCCGGCCCGTTTCCCCGATGTATTCCTTATCACATGAGCCACACGGTATGCTATATACCACACCATTGCGTCTGTGTTCAGGAACTGGGTCATTCGGGTTGACAAGTTGGCTCCTCAATGTAGTGTCAGATTTGAAGATGGTACAGGTACGGATACCATGATTCTCAAGTCGACGTTTAGTACCCTAGGACGCAACCACGTTTCCTCCAGCATGATCTGGGTTTTTTTCGTGGCCTCCGCGAACTAGTGCTGCGGCACTAGTCTGGTGCTAAACGCCTTGCCCCCCCCCCCCCCCCCCCCCCCCCCCCTCCAAGGAGGAATACAGTGAGTGAGGCGGGAGTCCCGTTCATTGTTTCCTCAAATGGAGAAAAAAATAATTATAATAAAAGTTTTGTACATATGTGTTGTCGTTGTTTTGATTGGCCTTCGGCCAAAATTATATTGAAATGGCGAAAATAGTCAATGCTGACTGCGTCGCCATTTAAATTTAAATTCTCTCTCTCTCTAAAGTCGACGACGGAGTTAGGGTGCGATGCTTTCAATGTAGGGTAGCACAGCCATGGATTTGTACTCCTTACGCTCATCCTGCATAGTGACTGGCCTTTGCTTGGAAGCATTGCATATGAATGATTTGGGGTAACCATTGGCAGATAGAGCGCCTCTCACATTACTTCGTTCCGCATTTGCCCCTCGTGGCTTAGTGACGATGCGATCCGCTCTGTCGTGTAGGCATTTAACAACACCTCTTTTGACCGACAGGGGATGGTGCGAGTCATAGGCTAGGTATTGATCAGTATGCGTCGGCTTTCTGTAGACCGTAGTTGTGAGGCTCCCAGCAGGGCTTCTGTGAACCAAAGTGTCCAAGAACGCTATGGAGTTGTCCACTTCTGCTTCCATGGTGAAGTTGATGGATGGCTGTTGGTCGTTGACGTATTTGAGCAGATTGTCGACTTCCGATCGTGCGACTACGATGAAAGTGTCATCGACATAGCGCTTCCATATTCTGGGCGCACATGAAGATGGACATTCTCTCAATGCATTTTCCTCGAAGTCCTCCATGTACAGGTTTGCGATCACTGCGGATACGGGGCTGCCCATTGCTGCGCCCTCCGTCTGCTCATGGAAGGAGCCTTTGTAGAGAAAGTATGTGGAGCGGAGTACAAAATCCAATAACTCTGTAACTTGTCTCGGGTTGAGACTAGTGCGAGATGATAGCTTATCATCTATCTGCAAGCGCTTCAGGGCTACACTGCATGCGCCCTCTATGGGTACGTTAGTGAAGAGAGACACCACATCAAATGAGACCATAGTCTCACTGTTATGGATTGTCTGATCTAGCAGAAACTCAGCAAAGCCGCTGGAGTTAGGAACCGTGTGTTCAGATGTGCCCGTCAGAGGAGCAAGGAGGTTTGCAAGATGCTTTGACAGCTCATAAGCAAAGGATCCAATGCAAGAGACAATGGGCCGTAACATATATCCTTAGAGGTTGATTGTGGGTGGGTCTCAGTTTCCGGTCTATGCTGTCATCCTTCTTCAGACTGAGTAGCATACCTGTGAGTTTGCGGCATAGTCGGTCCGTGTGGGGTCTTTTCTGACATCTCGGTAGGGTACCGAGGTTATTAGATCCGCCATTTTGTCATGGTATGAATCAGTGTCTAGTATCACAGTGGCTCGACCCTTGTCGGCTGGCAACATCATGATGGAATCATCCTCCTTTAAGGATTTAATTGCGTTACGCATATCTTTCGGGATGTTCGGCTTTGGAGGCCGTGCTTTCTGTAGAATGGCATCTACATCTCTGCGGACAGAGTCGGCAGTTTCGGCGTCGAGGGTCCTGATTGAAGATTCCACCTTGGCGACTATCTCAGTCACTGGAATCCGTTTAGGAGTAACAGCGAAGTTGAGGCCTTTCTTCAACAGGGCATCCTCGGCAGGTGTCAAAGTACGCGATGAGAGGTTTACTACCCACTTGTCAGTATTGACTGAAGTGGTGTTTGCAAATGTACCTTTAGTTCTAGGTTCTATTAGACCCGTGAACTTGGCCTGTTGGCGTGCCTTGCATTTCTGGTAAACATCCTCGTACACGCGGTTGATAGTTTCGACTACTTTCTCGCTGTCTTCAGCAGAAAGGATACTGGCGATGTCGGCTGCCGTTGAATCAAATTCAGCTTTAGCTGAGTTCTTAGTGAGTCGTGGCAGGTAGATCCGTTCCTTGAGAAACCGGAGAGATGCTGTCTCGGCTGCCTTCTTAGTGTTCACGGGAGGTTTCACTCTCAGATCCTTTGGTACTATTGAGGCCTTAATACAGCGAGTGAGAAAGGTCAAGTGATTGGTGAAGCGAGCGACCTTCTTGCTGCAACGTTCATATCTGCGAACCAGTTTGAGGGCGTTGCGCCCATACGAAGAATCAATATATCGAAAAATGTTGTCCATCGCGGAATAAAATCAAGAGTTGAACAAGTATCCAGTTGTCTCGCGAAGTGTAATAAGAAAGAAACTCACGACGTTTCGTTCGCTGCTGCTGTTCTTCGTCAGGTGAGAGAGAGAGAGAATTTAAATTTAAATGGCGACGCAGTCAGCATTGACTATTTTCGCCGGGGGTGGGCCAGGTGAACGGTACTCACTCCTCACACACCTGGCACCACCCCAGGTGTATAGACTATGAATATGAACTCATAGTTATAAATACCAACCTAAACTCAAAATTATTAAGTATTACCCTGCAAGAGTTATGTGTGGGGATGGGACAGGCGAACAGGACTCCCGCCTCAGACGCCTGACCCCACCCCCATTGTATACGGTATACAATATAAGCCCATCAATATAGACACCAATTTTGACTATAAATTATTAATAATTACAATATCTGAATCACGTGTAGGGGTGGGCCAAGTGAACGGGACTCCCGCCTCAGACGCCTGACACCGCCCAAAATATATATAGTATATTATAATGCCATTGCGTGTAATTGTATATACTTGTCTATTACAGTATAGGCCTAGCGTAATAAGCTACTAGTTTGGCCCCCTCAATACAAACTCACAAATATTAGCCTTACTTTGAACCCACAAGAGTTGGTCCACAATACAAAGACCCTATAAAAAAAAAACAGGCTCCTCATAGGATCTAATAACTATATAATTATAAATATAAGCCCACAAGTATGAGTACTAACTCAAACTCAATATTATACACAATTACAATACCACAGTCATGGGTGAGGGGGTGGGCCAGGTGAACGGGACTCCCGCCTCAGACACCTGACACCACCCCAAGTGCATATAGTATACACTATACCTTCATTAATATAAACATCAATTTTGAATATAAACTATTAATAATTACAATGTCGGGATCATGTGTAGGCTGGGGTGGGCCAGGTGAACGGGACTCCCGCCTCAGACACCTGACACCACCCCAAATGTATATAATATAAAACACCAATGCGTGTAATTATATATATTTATCTATTACAGTAAGCCTAGTGTTAACAAGCTACTAGTTTGGCCCGCACAATGCAAACTCAAAAACATTAGCCTTACTTTAAAGTATTAATAATTGCAATATTGGGATCATGTGTAGGGGTGGGCCAGGTGAACGGGACTCCCGCCTCAGACACCTGACACCACCCCAAATGTATAAACGCAAACCCATAAGTATTAGTACATATGTCAGGTGACAAATATTTTGGTGCGCGGTCGCAATTTATACCTTTTATTAACAGTAGTACCGGTATTGACCGGTTCGTCGCTAATTGGCGTCAACCGTCCAACGTTCTGATTGGACGGGTCGGTGCGGGAGGCGTGGGCGGTAACGCTGACCGCTGGGCTCTGATTGGACAATGCTGCAGCATTGTCCGGAGCATCTTGCAAACATCCTTGCTCCTCTGAAGGGCACATCTGAACACACGGTTCCTAACTCCAGCGGCTTTGCTGAGTTACTGCTAGATCAGACAATCCATAACAGTGAGACTATGGTCTCATTCGATGTGGTGTCTCTCTTCACTAACGTACCAATAGAGGGCGCATGCAGTGTAGCCCTGAAGCGCTTGCAGCTAGATGATAAGCTATCATCTCGCACTAGTCTCAACCCGAGACAAGTTACATAGTTATTGGATTTTGTACTCCGCTCCACATACTTTCTCTACAAAGGCTCCTTCCATGAGCAGACGGAGGGCGCAGCAATGGGCAGCCCCGTATCCGCAGTGATCGCAAACCTGTACATGGAGGACTTCGAGGAAAATGCATTGAGAGAATGTCCATCTTCATGTGTGCCCAGAATATGGAAGCGCTATGTCGATGACACTTTCATCGTAGTCGCACGATCGGAAGTCGACAATCTGCTCAAATACGTCAACGACCAACAGTCATCCATCAACTTCACCATGGAAGCAGAAGTGGACAACTCCATAGCGTTCTTGGACACTTTGGTTCACAGAAGCCCTGCTGGGAGCCTCACCACTACGGTCTACAGAAAGCCGACGCATACTGATTAATACCTAGCCTATGACTCGTTTAAACAAAAGAGGTGTTGTTAAATGCCTACACGACAGAGCGGATCGCAGTGACACTAAGCCACGAGGGGCAAATGCGGAACGAAGTCATGTGAGAGGCGCTCTATCTGCCAATGGTTACCCCAAATCATTCATATGCAATGCTTCCAAGCAAAGGCCAGTCACTATGCAGGATGAGCGTAAGGACAAATCCATGGCTGTGCTACCCTACATTAAAAGCATCGCACCCCAACTCCGTCGTCGACTTGAGAATCATGGTATCCGTACCATCTTCAAATCTGACACTACATTGAGGATCCAACTTGTCAACCCGAATGACCCAGTTCCTGAACACAGACGCAATGGTGTGGTATATAGCATACCGTGTGGCTCATGTGATAAGGAATACATCGGGGAAACGGGCCGGCCAGTAGGTGAAAGAATGTGGGAACACAAACGCGACGTCAGATTAAGACTGACAGACAATTCAGCCGTAGCCGAACATGCTTGGAACGAGGAACACCGACCCGACTGGGATGGAGTAAAGTGCTTGGCAAAAGAACAGCACTGGTACACACGCCGCGTAAAGGAAGCGATCCAGATTCGGTTACAACCTAACAACATCAACAGGGACAACGGGATCGAGATTCCGGATTCTTGGATTAGTACCATACGACGGCACGCCCCACGTAATTTCGCCCGGGCACAGAACATCAACCAGTCGGTCAGCGGTACCGCCCACGCGGCTTGCACCGGCTCAGCCAATCAGAGCGAAGGACACGCAACACCAGACGACGCCGCAGCATTGACCAATCACGACACAGCGATTAACGGCACTAATTACGCCGTTTGTACCGGCCCAGCCAATCAGAGCTCCGGACAATGCGGCAGGATTGTCCAATCAGAGCCCAGCGGTCAGCGTTACCGCCCACGCCTCCCGCACCGACCCGTCCTATCAGAACGTTGGACGGTTGACGCCAATTAGCGACGAACCGGTCAATACCGGTACTACTGTTAATAAAAAGGTATACATTGCGACCGCGCACCAAAATATTTGTCACCTGATATGCCCATTGCATATGTTCGGCCTTCGGCCAATTATATAGACATGGCGTAAATAGTCAACGCTGACTGCGTCGCCATCTAAAAAAAAATCAAATCAAAAATCACCTGACGAAGTACAGCAGCAGCGTACGAAACGTCGTGAGTTTCTTTCTTATTACGCTTCGCGAGACAACTGGATACTTGTTCAACTCTTAACATTTATTTTGTTTACATGAGGGGATATACTATGAACAGATTTATGGTCAAGTGCACGCTAATTATAAATATTATTTTTTTATCCATATAGTTGATCGGCGCGTTTTCGCGCTGCGAGAAATGCTTGACAAACAGAAAAATAAAACGTGTAAGGATGACAGATTTGCTGTATGAGCTGATTTTAGACGATCGGGCGATTCTACAGGCGGAAATATGCCTTAATTTGACATTTTGTAGAAAGAACATGCAATCAATATGTTAAACGGTGCGCTCATTGATTATAAATTGAGTCGAATTTGGTATGATTGTGAAGGTAATCTTGTACTTAACAAGCCTCGAGAAATTCAGATTTTTTGAATTTGTTTAAATATTTTAAAATTGAAATTGAAAATGAGAAAAATTCACCCTCCAAACCAGGCCCAAATTCACCCCGATCTCGCCGCTTAGGTCGATGACGTGTGACGAGGGGGTGAATTCTCTGCTATATCGCGGTATACATCAGTTTGCGTGTATTATTTTGTTTACAACGTCCATCGCTCGCTCGTTTTGCAACATCGGAAATGAAGAAACAAAAATCTAGAATTGCCCAATGTTAGTGTAAAAGTAGATATTTTACCGTATTAGTGGTTATTTTCCCAAATTAGAGATTTGTTTGACAAATTGAGAGACGCAAATTGAACGTGCCTCGAAAAAAGAAATGCCCGTCAGTTGAATGATACGAACACGCACTAGAGTTTCAGCGGCACCGCTCCGCGAGACAGGCTGTGCTCTATAGCTATGCACGCCAACTGCCATGACTGCCTTGTAAGTAATTGCACTTTTAAAATGCTCCGAAAAGGAACGAAAATGCAAGATTATTACGATCACACCTATTCTAGACTATCTCTTATTTTACTTACATGTTTGTAGGGCTTTTAAAACAAAATACGAGAACAATTACCTGCAAAAACAGCTAATAATAGTGCACTTTGCGCGAGCTGAATTGAAGCGAGCTAAATACACTGCACTCGCCGCTATTATATTGCATGCATTGTCCACCGCATACGCGCACGGTCGAGGCTCTCCACGTATCATGCATGCTGCCGGCGAGTATGATTCAACTCGCAGACTAGGTGATTTATTTACCTTTTTTTACTTTATCAGACACATTAATGAATACAAGAATAACTTTACAACGAATATAAACTGTTGTTTTATTAGTTCAAACAGTTTAAACCACCATAATTGTATAGAAAATAGTTTAAACAACCACGGAATCCCCGGTATAAAGGGGTATAAATCCGGTATATAATGTGGTAGAAACCGAGGCTTCTGATTGGATAACCCCTCGCTCTACGTCAGTACAACACACCCAGCTATCGGACCCCGCTCGTAGCTGGATTGTGGTTTTGAAGCAGCGTTTAGTATTTTCATTTTTGTTTTAATTTTCGGATGTGCGAGTACTTGGAAAGTGATATTTTCATTTTCTGTATGATTTGAACTTTTCGGAAAGATGAAACTTGGCTTATGTTGCTTTGTCTTTGAATAAACACTTTAAAGGGAATTCAGACCGGTATTTTACACGCGTGGATCCATCTTGCGCACTTCTACGCACGGTACGTAATCCCCATTGGCTCAGTTATAAATAGCGATCGCAAACTGCCCCACTTCCGAATACCCGAGTCAAAAATGCATACAAAATAGTCGCGTTCGGAATGTTCGAATGTAGATCCATCAGAGATGTTTACGAGCGAAAATATTACGTAACACGCTTAACCCCGCCGACCCCGCCGACTTCAAAGTACCGCTGTTGTATTGCCTTGGTGACAGCGCGATAAACTCTCTCGGTATACAGATACCAGCTGTTTGCTGCAGTAATTTCATAAGAAGCACCGCTCTTCGATCGATCCAACACACATCGTGAGTTTACCTCGAGAGATTACGGTGGAGTCGAGTTGGAATTTCCTGTCTATCCATAATAACCCACGCATATATGCCTTTAATATTCGTCGGAGCTGGCGTATTTTAGTTGACGGTGGTGTTTCGATTTTACAATGATCGTCGGTAAGTGACTTATAGGAAACACAAATTCTGATCAAACCTGTATTTAAGTGATTATAACAGTCCCATAGCTAACACATTATGTTAATATATTTTCAGGCTTCCGTTATAGACAATTACAATGGAATTATGAATCATCTGAACAATTACCAGTAGGCGCGTCTCGTAGATGTATGGTATGAATATGAAACCCACGCGAAATTTAAGATTAAACAACGGGATTTTAGCCCCCCCCTAATAATACAAAAATAAATAAAACAAGGAAATAAAACCAGAAATCTTGTCTTTCAACACATTGAAGCCCTTGGCGGATTGTAGCATCAAAGTGTGTTGTTAAAGAAGCACAGGACGTCCATCTATGTAGATGTCCGCAGGAACGGCATCTGATCTAGGAGCTTTGCCGTTTGAGAGGTGACTATTTGCCTTCTGAACTCAACCTTGTCAGGTGAAACATGCATGACCAGTGTGATTGAATCTTGGGCATCTGGTCAATTGTCTCATCAATGTTGACCGACGATTGAGGATGGCTTCAAAGTATTAATTTTATCTCTTCATTATATCCGGATTCTCTGATATGCATGTTGACCCATCAGAACTTAGAAGGCGAGACTTCGCTGACGACTGATGTCCAAAGGGGGTGTTGATGACCTCGTAAAACCACTTTGAGTCGTTTTTGTCAGTATGAGTCCTGTTTGCCCTGTACTTAGGAGCACTGGTGAAGGCCCCCTTTTTAGAAGCGTAATAATGATGGATCATTGTGATGAGCACGATGTTTACGTCTATGATCTTCGGTGAACAGGTCTTGAATTTCGTCATCATGCCCATCTAACCAGTCATGAACCTTGCGGGTAGAAGGTACCAGCGTGTTGAGTGCAGTTGGGTGGACAGCATCACGAAGCCATGTGGACGCCTGTTTGGTCTAATTTGGAGCTTTATCATAGATATGGGTGCCGGACAACTCGGCCAACGGATAACTCGACCCTTACCAACTCGGCCAACGACCCTTACATACTCGGCCAACCCGAGTTGGTAGGGGTCCGGTCTGACTTCGGACAACTCGACCCCTTTTATTTTTGTTTAATTTTCGACATTTAAAATATTTTTTGCTAAATAAAAAGTAATAACATGGGAAGAAACGGTCTTCACGGGCATCATGTGTAAATTTTGTTACGGGAAATGAAGTATTTGTGGAGATAATTTGATTTTTGAAAGGTCATACTTCTGGTGGGTTTTTTTCCTAGTCGCCAAGATTTTGTCACGTGATATCCTCCTCTTTTGGTAAGTCGATTTATGTCTAATTTTCAATCAATTCGCCTTGAAACAAAATATTTAATAATTGTTCGCTTAAATTGGAGTTTTGTGAGTCTCAAGCTGTTAAATTTTGTTGACATGAACTCTTAAACGTACATTTTCAAGCACAAAACTCTTCTAATCGTGAGTGGCTTCAAGCCAGTTCGTATGACATCCTCCACACTCGGCGGTTATTGGTAAGTGACCAAGTCGATTTGTGTCTAATTTTCAATCAATTCGCCTTGAAACAAAATATTTAATAACTGTTCGCTTTAATTGGAGTTTTGTGAGTCTCAAGCTGTTAAATTTTGTTGACATGAACTCTTAAACGTACATTTTCAAGCTCAAAACTCTCCTAATCGCAAGTGGCTTCAAGCCTTGTTCGTATGCCGTGCACCGGCGCCGCGGTGCCCTAAGCTCCAGGGCGGCCTCGCATCGACAAGTCCGCCCGCCGCAGCGGCCTGCCCTTGTTCTGGGACTACGCTACGCTGTGTTAGGCCACCACAAGACAATGACTTAGCGTGGGCAGTTGGACGGTGAGCACCAAATATTGGAGAGGGGTGCTACATTGAGGAGGCGAGGCAACCTAGTAGGGGGCAGGGCGTTCTTCATGTTTACTATTTTGTCACATGTTTTTAACATTTATTTTGTTCATTTTCTCACACCCAGATTTGATAATGTGGCGGTCAAGTAACCTAGACAATGACGTAATCAGTCAGGCCCACTCTCGCTTTTCCACTATTCTTGAAAATAGCGGAAAAACGCTATTCCTGAACCCCTTCCTATTATGAAGCATGACGTCATACTTTGCTATGCGTGTTGTGGGAATGGGAGAATTCACACTACTATTACAATTGATTTTATGTTATTAATTTTACCCAATGTTCTGGATTGGTCATCTAATATTTCATTCGTACCATCAATGATAATTGATCTGCAGATTTGCATTTTTTCTCAATGATCTATCCAGAACATTTGAAGAAAATAGCGTTAGAAATCGTAACTTTGATTTCAGATTTCAAATTGTTGACGGTTTGACTTTTACATAGTCTTTAAGGACAGCCGTTTACTTTAAATCGATCGATACAGCGAGCCCGCGGAGGCAGCTAGCTAGCGCAGCGAGCGTTCGGCCCGTCCAGAGCTGCGGCCATGCCGACCCTACCCCGGTAGCTAGGTAGGGCGAGTCGGCTCTATGCATGCCGTACGCATAACTATACGGGTAGTATACCGTATAGGCTGTACAAAATTCTATTTTTGTTCGATCACCGATATTATCGCATGTCACTATCGCTAGCTGATCGCCACGATGTATGCGCCATCTAGCGACGTCGCGGAGAGAATAGCGGTATATCGACATTTTCAAAATAGTGGAAAAGCGAGAGTGGGCCTGACTGGTAATGTGGAACCAGATTTGGGGCAGTGGCGGATGTGGCGGATTTACGGGGGGGGGGGGGGGGGGTTAGGGGGTTTAACCCCCCCCCCCCCCCCCCCCCCCCTTGGGCTGCCAAGTGAAAATGTATCAGTGAAAAAAGTGAAAAAAAAGTGAAACAAAATCACGTACGGGGGTTCAAAATAGCTTTAAAAATTTGACGCTTCGCGGCTCGTGGACGAAAGTGAAACAAAATCACTTACGGGGTTCAAAATAGCAAACAAAAATTTGCGGCTCGTGGACGATGCTCCGCATCGTCATTGGGTCAAACCCCCCCTTAGCAAAAAGCTAGATCCGCACCTGCTTGATCTTATGTCATCAAGATTGATGTTAAAACCCAAATAGCATTGGAAATTTTGAGAAAACAACTAGATTTACCAAACTAATTTGGTGCATCAAAGAGAGAACCAATTTCTGAACATGAATATCAAGATTTGAATCTAACAAATCCAATATATGCGTCTGACGGGGTCTACCCATTGCTTTTGGCTCCTGTGCGCCTCCAAATATACCCCTCAAAAATACAACTCCCGTAGATTCATGTGTCGATCGAAAATGTTGGTCTCTGTACGATGCTTCTATTGAATTAATTCATAATAGACAGCGCATGTATGCTGGCGCTGGCTGGTTGGCGGCGTGCAGAAAGTCAGTTCATTTTGTCATTTATCAACACTTTAAAGGGGTAGATTAGTTTTGGTAAGGCTGAACTTTAGTAGCCAAAACCTGCACAGTAACATTATAAACTAATAGTTATAACTCCGCCATGCTCGAAAGGTATACAAAATTACAAACGACTAAGTAAAAAGCCTGTTATCATTCAAAAAGAGCCATTAAGACACAAGAGGGCGCTTTTTAAAAAGGCATTGATTTAAAAAATGTTCATACAAAATTATGCATGTGATGTTTTATTGATATAATGATTAAATAGCGAGATCATCAACAACTATTCAAAAAACGCTTTGGAAAATTTTTGAAACAGTGCAAGCATTTTTTTATTTTTTTCAAAAAATCATCTAATTATTTGGGCCCCAAATAATTATAAGATCAGATATATTTATTAATATTTCAGCCGTTTCTGGGTCGATTTTGACCAAATAAAGTTTATTCTGCCATTAAAATGGCAAGTTCTCTCAAATTCGACACTCAGTTTTTCATTACCTCACAAAAAAAATTGTGATGTGCAGCGCCCTCTCTACCAAAACTAAACTACCCCTTTAAGCTAATTATTAAAGACAAAATAAATGCTAGGACAATGTCACGATTATTACTACATTGGTACTCATCAAAGAGAAGATTGTTAAAATATAAATTAATCAAAACACATGTTTTTCTTACAGCCTTGAGAGGGTGATGTTGAAAACCCTTTACTCTTATTAATGATGAATATGTAGGCTTGTCAGAAAATATTACTTTGGGAGTTTTGAAAGACTAAATGCACGCATATTGCACTAGTGAATTTAGAGAGGCTTCGTGTACAGAGACTATGGGTCGAAGTTCTTTAGATGACGTCACACCAATAGAGGGCAGCATAATATATTTCGGCGTTCCCAGAACAATCAGATATTTACTAATTACCCCCCAAAACAAATTATTGAGGAAAAATTACATATAGAGAGATCAATTGTGAAAATTAGGCCATCTAGACGCTGTAGTTCCTTTAAATAATAATAAAAAAAACATTTTTCTTGAACAAGAACAAAAAGAGGGGACATCTAGAGGTGGAGAGATTAATTCAGGGCAAGCACTGAAGAGTGGACAGGACAAAAGAAGTGCACTAATTTGGGGTAGGTGAGGGTAGAGCTGGGAAGCTGGAAGAAAGAGCAGGATGTGGGACAAAGGGGGAGTGTGTGCAGGCAGATGCATTCATGCAATGAATGGGATATGTGGAGGGGATAAGTGTGGGGGGGGGGGGGGGGAGGGGGGGGGGGGGTGCAACATGGGCATGGGTGGATGTGCATGTGGAAAATAACTTAAAGGAACTACAGCGTCCAGATGGCCTAATTTTCACATTTCGGCTCTCTATATGAATTTTTTCCCGAAGAAAAAGAATTTGGCAGTCATTTCTAATTAGTAAATATCTAATTGTCCTGGGAACGCCCCTTTTAAATCATCAAAATGTGACGTCATCTTAAAACCGGACTAATGAACTAAATTATGTAGATGACGCGTCATGATGTAAGCCAATGAATTGTCAATCACATGTCGATCACGCTGCCGATTCCGGACCCTTAATGTGGGTGGGCGTAAACTGGCTGCTTAGTGAGATTTGGCACCAGAAAACTAGTCTTAAATCACAACTGTGTTTATTTTCATGGATTTTTTTTTCGGCAGACCTATGTTTCAAGTCATCAACTATGGAATAAGTGTCAAAGTACGTTGTATTCTTTAGGTCCTTTAAAGGTAGAATGTGCAGTTTCTCCCCTCTTCAAGTGAAATCTTGGTGGTTTCACTACAAAGCAGTAGGTTACTTAATTTTCAGCTTCATAGAAAGCCTGGGGGGTCTGTCCTCATTGAAAGGGGGGTATCATGTGTGACCAAGAAAAAGA
>JBAMJV010008625.1:0-23218 GCA_037951105.1 Echinarachnius parma
CATGGAAACTGCAATAACTACTCCATTATGTCTGTTAGTCTATTGTAGATCAGTTTGGGATGTACCGTATACATTGTTTTATTAATCCATGCCTCCACTACGGCAACCTGGCGTAGCATGTATTATGTCTATCAGAATTGGGATATCTCGGTAGACAAGGAGTTAAGTTTTCTATTATTATGTAATTTATCTATTGCCATGGTAACTCCCATTGTCTCCATTTATCCGTTGCAGATAAGTCTGGGCGACTCCCCAGCCCATCACCAACAAGACCTGCAGGACCGACACCTGGACCAACCCCCATCAATGGCGGAAGAGGGTAAGGCTGCTTGAAAAAAAAAAATTCAGACGTGTATCAGACTTGTAACAGCGGAAATTCGAAGAAAAATTTCATTTCAATTAACTAACCTCAAAAACTGCTTTTATGATTATAACGATAATAGGTAGCATGTTCATGTTTATAGCACCTAACAATTTTCAAGCACTATTACTACCCCGGGTAACTTGGTAATTACAAAATATAACTGATTTTATCAAACGTGATGCCTTTTTCAAAAGAACTGTTTAAAAAATTGTATAGAGAAACTAACGGCTCCCCATAATTGTTAGGTCCAACTTAGAGTTTAATTCAACTTATAATCTTTGTGAAAACCCCCCAGGTCAATAGGCAGTAAAGCCTCAGCTTACCAGGTACCCATTAGTGCAATTGGTTGGGAGCAGAGATGTTCGGAAAATGTATGAATTTGGTGGGTATTTAGCAGAAAATGATGATTTATAAACCTGATTTGTAATAAACACATTGAATCAGCATTGTGTTTTCTATAATTCCTTGATTTTTTTTTCATGAAGCGAAATATTTTTATATTTTGTTGGACTTTTCAGTGCCAGGCCATTATACTTTTGTAAGCAGATTTTGTGCAGTTAAAAACAAAAAACAAGAAAAATGTGGAAATTTTGTTTTAAAATTTAAAATGCGCAAATGCTCAGTGAATATTCTTGTGCTCCTATGTTATGTATCCCAATGGTCTTGAATACTCTTTTCTATTCCTCGTCTCCAACAGTCCGTCGCCTATTCCAAGACCGATAGTGATCACACCAGCCCCAGACCCCAGACCAGATGAAGACGATGATATGAGGTGGGTAAATTGTTTAAAGGGATCTAGTAACATTGTCCAAACACACAAATTTTACTTAGAATTCTACCGGTTCTCTCATACCTTGCTGTGTTCAAATTACCACTTGAAGCATAGGACAGGTTCTGTTTTTTTCAAATTTCCCTTTTGTTAAAAAGATATTTACGATTGAAGTGTTTGGATTGTTTTATTTTTGTTTCAATATGTAGGGAGTGTCCCTTTTCTGTGAAACTATCGAACTTCATCCAGAATAATCTTCCTATTATGGATCACATTTTTTACTCATGTTTATGATATATCCAAAATGAAAACCCATTCACTCTATTAAGTTCCTCATTACTGAAAGGATTTCATACTTGTGAATTTGGAATGGTCTATCATATTTGCATTGTAAGCTGGTTTAATAATCGTTTTTCGTTTTATTTAACACATTGTTTGGACTTTATGGCTAGGGCTGCCATACACTGAAAGATAGTTGGGTATCAATTCAAGCGCTAGAGGTTCATAACTTTTTAGTGCATTTTGGTAACCTATTCTTTTGTATAGACACAAGACTCTGCGGGAAGAGAAGAGAGCGTCGCGCAGAGAGCGGGAGGAGCGTGAGCGCTATCTTCAGTTTCTGCTCAACAAGAGCCTCCCCCAGACTGAAATAGGAGGTGGAACGGACGGGAAAAATCCCGCGCCAGCTAAAACTGATATTCCCGACGGAGACGAGACAATTCCTAGAGTGGTACAGCCTGTGATCCGTGGTGGTAGTGGAGTTGTCGATGGAGCGAAAGTCATTTACGGAACGCTGGATATGGACTACTTCAACAGTGATAGGGACGTAGAGGCTCCAGAAGACAGCTTGGCTGAGCGTATCAGGATCAAGACGACACCAACGGTGAGTCTTCTTTTAACGCTTTTTAAAAAAAAGCTAAGAATTTACTTAAATTCCCGTACTAATATAATAATTCAGTGCATACATATATTTCAATTTTTTCCCCCCATGTCTCTGCTATGTTAAACAAATTCTATATTATTATCTTCCTATCAAGGCGTATTTTATGAACAGGTTTCTTTTGCGTGAATGTTTCAAAATATCATATAACCCCAAAATTATCCTCCAAAGCAAGAGTGGCCTATAATTATTTATTGAATTACTCTTTCACTGCTCAGACAAAAGTGCACCATGAGAAGGAGCTTCAGAAGACCTCAAGCAGCAGTTCATCCGATGAGGAGTAAGGTCTGTCTCAATGGAGAGACCCGTTATCAGGTATGTTGATGAGGAAGATGATGATGATGATTATGATCATGATGCTGTTGATATTGATGATGCTGCCGATGACTGCACAATGAGGAACATGTTCAGAAGACCCCCACCACGCAGCAGTTCATGTGAGAGTAAGGTCTGTCTCAATGGAGAAACCCGTTATCAGGTATGTTGATGAGGATGATGATGATGATTATGATCATGATGCTGTTGATGATGACAACAACTGCACAATGAGGAACATGTTCAGAAGACCCCCACCACGCAGCAGTTCATGTGAGAGTAAGGTCTGTCTCAATGGAGAAACCCGTTATCAGGTATGTTGATGATTATGATCATGATGCTGTTGATATTGATGATGCTGCCGATGACTGCACAATGAGGAACATGTTCAGAAGACCCCCACCACGCAGCAGTTCATGTGAGAGTAAGGTCTGTCTAAATGGAGAGACCTTTATCAGGTTTGTTGATGACGAGGATGATGATGATGATTATGATCATGATGCTGTTGATGATATTGGTGATGACCATGACGAGTGCACAATGAGGAACAAGTTCAGAAGACCCCCACCACGCAGCAGTTCATGTGAGAGTAAAGTCTGTCTAAATGGAGAGACCCGTTATCAGGTTTGTTGATGAGGATGAAGATGATGATGCTGCTGTTGATGATATTGATGATATTGATGATATTGATGATGATTATGGCGATGACGACTGCACAATCAGAAACGGGTTAAGAAAACCCTCCTCAAGCAGCAGTTCATTCGATGAGGAGTCAGGTCTGTCCCATTGGAGAGACCTGTTATCAGGTATGTTGATGAGGAGGATGATGGTGATGATGTTGATGATAGCGGTAGTGATGGTGATGATGATGATGACGACGACGGCACAATGAAAAGCAGCAGTCTATGCGAGAGTAAGGTCTGTCTGAATGGAGAGATCCGTTATCAGATATGACGATGATGATGATGATGATGATGTTGATGATATTGATGATGATGCTGTTTTTGAGGATGATGATGACGATGATGATGGTATAATGAGAAAGAGGTACCAAGCACCAGTACATCTGATGAGTAGTGAGGTCTGTCTAATTAGACAGAACCATTATCAGGTATGTTGGTGAGGAGGATGTTGATATTTGATGACGACGACGATAATGATGACGATGATGACGACGGCACAATGAGAAGCAGCAGTCAATTTGAGAGTAAGGTCTGTCTGAATGGAGAGACCTGTTATCAGGTATGGTGATGATGATAATAATGATGAAGATGATGATGACGATGATGACGATGACGATGATGATGATGATTTTCATGGCCTCTTTTACATTTCACTGCAGTCTTTTTACTGTCGGCCATTCTAAACAGTAAAAGACTTCAGTACAATGTAAAAGAGGCCATGAAAAAGATGGATTTGTTGATCTTCATTGTAGGTATTGATGTGGAAGTATGATGTTGATACTTAAAAAATAAAAACTATGTGCAAAATGTTAGTGCCGATATCAGTTAAATACCTCAATATATAATTTGCCCTTTTGCATTTCTCTATTTGTATTGTTTGATACAGAACTGTAAACAACTCGAGTCAACTGGTTTGATGAGCTGATGCTGACACAAGTGAATCAAATATAGTCAGGTTTTGTTCAGGGTTTATCTATTCTTGTATATATACTTAAAATGTATTTCAGGGCTTTCATCTAATCTCGTAAGAGATGTTTAACATATGTGCTATGTGTTGTACATTCTAATAATTACTCGCTGTGATATTGTTTTTAGCATTAGAGATATTCAATATTTTGTTTTCAGTTCAATATTAATATTTTGATAAAAATTTTTATCTTTACATAGAGTACGTTACATTAATAATAAAAGCGGTCATTTATATATCGCTTTTCACGCGAGTGTCATAGCGGTTTACACTATTATTATTACCCTGGTCAACAGATACACACAGCAATCATTCTTGCACACAAAGTGAACATTCTCCACTCCCTAGGGAGTATTCCAGCCTTATATATATTATATTATATGTACATTTATTTATATTATATTATATGTATATATTATAACTCATGAGCACTCCGTCCTATAGAATGTTATTAACAAAATATAAATTGAAGTCAAAAGGTTTTTAGTAATAATTCTTGTTTATTGAAACATTTTATTAATTTTACTATTACAAACGATGCCTGGAACAGCATTACAGTTAATTGACAACGTATTACAGGTCAAAATCTTTGCAGTATTTAATGCAGTATAAAGATGGTAGGTCTCAACCATCTATAATCTGGTGAAATAATGTTATCTTTTTACAATTTTCAGTTATTTATTTATTATTTAAATTTACCTATGTCAGTTGATCTTTTAAAGATGATTGTCTTTTTTGAATGGATTATATTTTATTAATAATCAGTACTTACAAAAATGTTACATTCCCCGATATATATACAGGTATTACATGTTACTCCAAAGGATTGAGTACTTATTGATAGAGTTACAACAAGTACATTTAATTCATCATCTAGGTAACAAGAGATTTTGACATTGTATTTGTTTGTATCTGATACATAAATGTATAAAGCATATGTGTTGGTTAGCATTGCTGTGTGTGCTAGTTTGTGAAATAATTTACCAGATTTGATAATGTACAAAATATTTAGAAGACATTTACCCATCTATTGTCAAAATAACGTACCTGCTGCATTTCTTTCAATATGTCTTTGATGTGCACTTCTCAGTCTTGTACATAAAGTAAGAATGACTTTCTGTGAATAATGTGTACTTGGTAAATTACTTTAGATGTTATTTTTAGTTGTAAATAACCATGAAGGAATGTGTTTTTAAATGTACATAATCTGATGGATCTGAAATACTAAAATACATTATTGAGTATGAAGTGTGCATTTATTTTGTTTATATTTCTTAAGGCATTATGTTTTGTATATTTGTACATGAAAGTCATATTTGTTGTAGGAAATTGTTGAAATGCATTTTGGTCAGGATAGACAAATTCACTGTATGAACTGAATTCTTTTTAGATGCAGTGTATGTCATACATTTAGCCGTAATAATTGTTAATGTATTTATTAGGAGACATTCAGCCCCAGAATTCCTGTGACAAATCTTTGTTAATCTATGTAAGTTTCCCAAAGTATCAATTTAACAAAAAAGTATTACTAATTATAATTTAAAAAATACATTTATATTATACAGTATATTACAATGTACCAAAAAAAGAAGATGTTTGATATTATTTGTAAGTTTCATAGTAATATACAAATATTACATACATGTATTAAATAATGTTATGCCAAGGGTAGTATATGCAGGTTTCCTACACTGATCACCTAAAGTGATGTGCCATTTGAAACACTTAAAATCTGTATATAACACCCAGCCAAGGGAGACAGAAAATATTGTCTTTATCAGCAGGTGGTCTCTTTGGGACATGTTCATTTACTTGTAATCTGCTTTCCAGGGAGTTGAGAATAGTGGTCTTTATACAGTCGGGCGCTAGTGCAGATTTGACTGTATCGTATAGTTAAATGATTTATCTGATGTACTCACAACTTAATGTAAAACTATGCTATATTTTCTAAGTTTATGAATTGCATTACGTGTAATTACTGGGTAAATTAAGTAACATTTATATATATATTTTGTAATTACCTTTTAATAATCAAACATTCAGATACATGTGTATTGCATAAAATCATGTTAGTACAACTCATGATATAATAATTACTGGTATATATGTTTTTAATTATGTACAAGAAAAGATTGAAGGCTGATCATTAGCCAGTTTTCAAGAAAATTCTTTAAATAAGGCCCATGGAAGGAAGAAATTTGTCAAATATAAACCAGGGGCTTGTTTCATGAACTGGTCTAAGTGTGCAGAGCTAGGGTGCAATTATCTCCACGTTCAGACCCTAAAGCTTTTTAATTCCCACTGTGCAAAACACGGAGATAAATGCACCCTGGTTCTTTGCCTTATTTCGTATCTACGCTTACTATTATGCGACTGAGCACTTTATATGCATGTATTTCTCATATTTTGATAAGAGGCTATATTTTTTCACAAACTTGATTAACATTTATGAACATACAAGTAAAGTTCAAACTATATCTGGTATCTGTAAGGTTAAATCGGTAACAATGATTGGTATCAACTCATTTAGATATCAATATATTTTCTTTTGAAATTATTAATTTATATATGCACTCATGTGTTTGCTTATAGATTCGTTAGAAAGATTAAAATTTAACATGTATCACAACAAATAATCCTAATAAGGCTATAACCTTATCTTCTTTGGTAGTTTTTGATATATCAACAATAAATAAATTCTGTTAAAGGGTTATCGAAATGCTGGTGATGATTGATAGTATATTTTGATTAATTAGAAAACCAGCAGTGATAAACATCATACTGGTGAATTTTGATAAACTGAAGCTAATCCTACTTCCTAAAACAATGTTTGTACGTAAATCTTTTAAATATGTGAGTTGATTTGATAATAATTACAAATGTATTCATTCCTTCAACTTGTGTATATATGCATTCCTATCACGTTATCACCTTGATAATTTTCTATCAGATGAAAAATGTTATGTCATTTCTGAGTACAATGTTGATTGCTGTGTGCTTTTGTATGTAGATAAATATAAATGTCTATTTGTGGAGATTATGTAAATTGTAATAAAGACAATCTAAATATCAATAACACCAACAATGTCATTGTCTTATTTTACCGTTTTGTATGTGTAGTCAAATCTTCACATACACAAACATAATATTTTTTGACATTCCTTTCCCTTCCCAGGTCGAAATTCCATAGAACCAAAACCAATAGAAACCCATATGCCTAATGGTTGTTATCGGTTGAAAGTGGTATATGGCAGTATATGGGTTTCTATGGGACCCATAGAGACCAATAGGATTGTCCTATGGGTTTCCTATAGGTTTCTATAGGAATTTCGACTTGGGAATTGATCATGCAATAAATATAAAAATGCACACAAACAACATGTCACGTCAGAAAATCTTTCTTTTTACAAATATATGGAAGGTTCTAAATACACAAAGGTACATGTAGAAAAATATTCATCTATGCAATGCTATAAGGCATGTTTTTTCAACTTTCTCATTTCTCTCCTGTGTTTATTTTTTTACGAGGAACAACCCAAAGCTAGCATCCTAAATCCATTGTACATCTGTCAAAATAATCAATCACTTCAATTTCTGTTGCTTTGTAGCCTAAACCTTCCTGCAGTAGTGGTGAAGTGTGATGTCATCTATGACGTCATAAACACCATTTGTTTAGAATTTTCAAATTTGAACTTCATTTCAGAAAGAGCATACAAAATAATGTCTAAATACTGAAAATCAATTGAATATGTTAAAGGGGTTCACATCACAATTTTTTTGTAAGGTAATAAAAAACTGAGTGTCAAATTTGAGAGAACATGCAATTTTAATGGCAGAATAAACTTTATTTGGTCAAAATCGGTCCAGAAACGGCTGAAATATCAATAAATATGTCTGAGCTTATAATTATTTGGGGCCCAAATAATAAGATGATTTTTTCAAAAAATAAAAAAAATGCTTACACTTTTTCAAAAAATTTCAAAAGCGTTTTTTTAAATAGTTGTTGATGATCTATCTACCTAATCATTATTTCAATAAAATATCACATGCATAATTTTGTATGAAAAATGGTTGAAACCAATGCCTTTTTAGAGAGCGCCCTCTTGTGTTTTAATGGCTCTTTTTGAATGATAACGGGCGTTTTACATAGTCGTTTGTAATTTTGTATACCTTTCGAGCATGGTGGAGTAATAACTTAGTTTATAATGTTACTGTCCCAGTTTGGGGTACTAAAGTTCAGCCTTACCAAAACTGTACTACCCCTTTAAGTATTGGCTGTGATATGACCATCCGAATGATTTAAAAAAAAATAGGCAATCAGTGTTATAGTGCACTGGTTCATAACTTTATGAACCAGTGCACTATACCACTGATTGCCCATTGAAGTGAAATTAATTTGGATGGGCATATCTCAGCCAATACTGAACATATTCAATTGATTTTCGGTATTTAAACATTATTTTTCATGCTCTTTATGAAAATGAAGTTCAAATTTGAAAATTCTAAAAAAAGGATTTTTATGACGTCATGGCTTCTATTGTTTGGACAAGTAAAACAAGTTTGTTCGCATTCTAGTAGATCCCAACATCTGAACCTTACCTGCTGGCTGCAAATAAAGACAATTATTATGTTTGGGTTTGGGAGCTTATATCACTCGATTTTTTTCTTCCTCATTTTCGGAATTATTGGGGGGGGCGAAATGATATGCTCGCCCCCAATATTTTCATTGGGAGGCGACCACACCCCTGCCCCCAAGGATCGATGCCATGGGAGGGGGTGTTCCCCTCCCACTGTAGGGAGCTTTTGCGAATTTGGGGCTTTAAATTGTGCGATTTGGCGCATACCCGAGACCAAAATAATATGATTCGTAGTTCAAGCTATAGAATCAAACATACATAATGTATGCATATTAAAAAATGGGAGGAACAATCACCTCCACTTTCAAATGTATTGGGAGGGGCATGTCCCCCCCTCCCCGTCACCTGCCTGTTGTCGCGTGACTAGACCCATGACACGGGTCCCTTCAGTAGGCCTATGCTCAACTGATGCAGATGTCGACTCTGGAGAAGATGACTGGTGCTCCTTCAATCATGATCATCAACAATATGCCTAGATATGCATCATGAATTAATGGAACGGGTGCATTTGGAGTGAAGAAATTAGTAAAGGAAGTTTGTCTTTACCTAGATATTTAGGACTACGTAGTGCAGCTATGCGCCTTTATAGCCTGCATGAAGGCGTCAAATGGTCAAAATTATATATAAAAGAGGGAGGCAGATTCAAGATCCTAAAAAGGCCCTTGGTATGATGGACGATTTACCATGCGCTAGGAAGTTTGTTAGGCCTATACGCGCTCTATGTCTTCTGAAGCGGTGAGCGTCGATCCTCGCGCACGGGACTGAAAATTTGTATAAGGCGCTTTATTGGAAGGATTCTTTAAACTTTTATAGGTGCGCTATTGCTAGTACTAGGGAACGACCGTTATGTTCTTCTTTATTATCGTTGATAACATCATTATCATCACACATTTAATAAAACATGATAATAATGAATGATATAGACACATTTGGCTAATGTCGGGTTGTCATTTTTTTTTTTTTTTTTTTGGCCAAACGATTGGGGGGGGGGGGGGGGGGGGGCACGTGCCCCCCACCCCCCCGTGCCCCCCCGTAGCTACGCCACTGCTGATAGTACATACTAGTACAGGTAAGCACATTGGCCGGTATTCTACTAAATTGGTCCGGCCTTAAGTGCTAGCTAAGTGTCAACTAACCCCCGACTAAGATGATAACTTTAGTCCGGACTAATTTCGTATTCTGGTAGGCCTGTTTAGGGCCTGTTTATCCAGCCTAAAGTGACAAGTTTGCAGGTTTAACTAATCTGAGGTGTTGACTAAAGTGTGGATTAGTTAGTCCAGGGTTATGAACTTAGTCCAGCTGATAAATTTAGTAGAATACCGCCCATTGTATCAACACTTTGTGCATGTGTCAACAAATTACTACAGTACATCCCATTTAAGAACGGTTTATAATTTAAGGATTAGGTAAAATGTTTGTCTATTCATGTTGGTGTCGGTATTTTCTAGTCGTATTAATTTCGGAATTCGTATTCGTAATTTTGTTACCATTACCACTTATTTGTACTGTGTACACGATATAACCCAGTATAGTTGTCATACATTATTATACAACTAACGAATGGGCTTCTTGTGATAGTCAAATCTATTACCGAGGTGGGCTCAAAATGATTATTACCCGAAGCGTAGCTGAGGGTAATAGTAATTTTGAGCCCACCGGGGTACACTCTAAATTACAAGGATTTAAAATTAAATCTATTAGATTTACTTTTAAATCTTTCTTCGGCTGTGGTTAGGGACCAGCCGATCATGATTTAAAATAAATCTTCTGTTGGATTTAAAAAATATAAATCCAGATAGATTTAAAATGAAGCCCTTTTGGATTTGTTCTATAAATCCTTTTAGCTTTTTTTTTTTCACTCTTTGAGGGATTGAAACAAGGGTTATTTCAATCTTATTGGGATTAAAACTGTTTTAATCCATAAAGGATTTAAAATCTAATAAATCCAATTGAACTGAAATTAAATCTATTAGATTAACTTTTAAATCTTTCTTCGGCTGTGGTTAGGGACCAGCCGATCATGATTTAAAATAAATCTTTCGTTGGATTAAAAAAATATAAATCCAGATAGATTAAAATTAAGCCATTTTGGATTTGTTTTATGAATCCTTTTAGCTTATTATTTTTAATCTTGTTAGGATTTAAAAAAAATTAATCCTAAAAGGATTTAAAGTCTAATAAATCCAGTTGGACTAGAATTAAATATATTAGATTAACTTTTATATCTTTCTTCGGCTGTGGTTAGTGATCATGATTTAAAATAAATCTTTCGTTGGATTCAAAAATATAAATCCAGATAGATTAAAAATTAAGCCCTTTTGGATTTGTTCTATAAATCCTTTTAGCTTATTTGTCACTCTTCGAAGGATTGTAACAAGGGTTATTTTAATCTTATTAGGATTAAAACTTGTTGAATCCACCTTAGCTATAGCCTCTCACTGCCTCGTCAGCCCGCTCAGCTCACGGCGTCATGATGCTCTCTCAACGTGAGGCGCTCGCGCGTCACCGAGCCCTAGCTTGAATTGCTGTATCGCAAACCGTCATCTCCTTCCCTAAAACCTAACCTACAGCCACACAGGCTCCTAACAACGACCACACATACAAACTAATATTCTGACTATAATTAATGGCCACACAGGCAAATAATAATGTTCCACACAGGAGAAAATCACATTTTAAGGACTTCTTCCGACAAAACCGCCATGTTGGCCACGGGTGCGAAAACTTAGCTTCAGAATACCGCAGTAGGTCACGTGTGAAATATCACTGTTCTCATTCGTCAAATTTCCGATAACCTGGCGTTATTTTCTAATCCTTTGATGGATTTGAAATCACACCTTGGCCTTCGATTAACAATTGCTTTCGCGCGACTTGTTAAAGGGGTATTCCGGGCCTAATAAAACCATTCGTTATTTGAATAGGCAGAATAAGAGGCATAATTGGTGAAAATCTGATCAAAATCAGACAAGAAACACGAGAGTTATACCTATTTGAACATCATGTAGTAATGAGCGATCGTTTCAAAATTGCCGCCATATGCAACATCATTGACGAGCAACTCGCCATTGCTTTAGTACATGAAAATACACTTATTTCTCATTTTCGTTGCTAAAAATTAATTTGTCTCTGCTTGTTTTCACGAATTCATAGAAGAATATCGATGGGCCAACCTCTTTGGAATGTGCAAGCTCATAAATTTGCTTTGTTATTAAGAAAATTTAAATTTTGTAAACTTTCCATGTAGAAGTCAAAATGGCTGCAGCTCGCAAGTGACGTCACGATCGATAACAATTGCGAACGATACTAAAAATCGGAGCAAAGGTCATCCTGTCATAACTTTTTTATTGCTCGACCGTTTTGGCTCAGATTTTCGATCATGATTCTTCATATTCACTTCATTTTATAGCAAACATCACATTTCTGGGGTGGAATTCCCCTTTAAGTCTTCATAGATTTACAAATAATCTAAGTGTATTTATATTAGTTTTAATCCAAGCTACGATTTAGATTTTAAATCCCTGTAATTTAGAGTGTAATAGATTGCCTATCACAATCAAGCACATTCGTTAGTTGTTTTATATCACTCATCAATATCACGGATTGTGTTCATCTTATAGCAAAATAAGTGAAAATCTCTTTAATATTTCATAAAATTGCTTGTTAATTTTGATCTAAAAATCAATCGACATTGATGAAGCCAGTATCCATGGAGCATATAATACGCTTAAAGTCATTGTTATTTTGCGCATATACAATCACAGAAAACAAACGCAAAACTGAGTGCGCACCAACGCGCTGACAGTTGCGCACATACGCGATGAATGCGTGCTAGCGCTCCCACGGATGTGCTTATTGGCTGTCTTGGCGTTCTTCTTCAAAGGGTGTTAGCATAGAAGTATGAATAAACAAACCAACCCGTTTATAACTAGAAGGCTCACTTAACGCGCACAAGTCACGTGTCCCATAGACTTTGTACATGGGCAACATGGCGGAGTGAACCGATTTTTGAAGCTCCCGTAGCCCACTTCTCTACGTCATCGCGTAGTGACCTAGAAATACTGGACCAATCATCATGCTATGCAGTGCGTAGACTATCGCGCCTATTTTCCTGCGCACTGTCCTAGATTTCATCACGCTTATGAGAACAATGGGAGCCATTGTGACGTATGCATATGAACTTGTTTTATTGACCTCGATCCCGTGACGACGCGTTTGCACTACTCTGTGATTGGTTAACTGTAGTTCCCAAGTAGCCCATAATGCAACCAGTTGTGGGCTCTTCCGGTGAGCAAAAATCGCTGCACTCTGGCAGCAGTGACACCCCCCTGGGTGTTAGCATAGAAGTATGAATAAACAAACCAACCCGTTTATTAGCAAAGACTGTAGAATTTACAAGACAGATCACTAGCGGCCGCGCAGCGATGTCCCTTCAAACAGAATGAAGATTCAAATCGAGCTAAAGAGAAAGTTGGGTACACCCAGAGGTTTGGCTACAGTACTGAATCTTGTTCATTTAAATTAATGAAAAAACATTTAAAAATTATAGTCGATAGCTTTTTTGGAACAAATGTTCCCTTTGTTAGTATTAATTTAAACAAAAGTAAGGATCAGAACGTACTTACTTAAACTCGGCAAATTCAGGCTAGTATGACGATTGAACATCAGCTTATCTCCAAGTTGGGTACACCTGGGGGACACATTGCTTTTCTAATTCAATATTGTCTTTGTATAGGTAAAAATATTTAAAAATTATAGTCGATAGCTTTTAGAGATTTTCACTCACATTTTTGAAATAAAGAATTGTTAAATTCACAGATCTCGAACGTGCACAATAAACGGGCAATGGCATATTTGGATATTTGCATATTATCACGCACACTGTCTAGAATATACGCACCAACAAACCAATCGACTTTGTTCTTCCCAACATGATACTGCTTTGTGGAATATTGACCAATGTTAACTGCGTATGTGTGCGCATTATAAAATCAGTGCGCTTAGTCAGCTGATTTATTTCCGAAAATAGTGTTGTTGCTAGGCTAAAAATAGCCGAGTCATTCACAGCAGCAACAACAACAACTTCAACAATACATATGTGGGGAACCCCCTGTGCAATTTGCATTGTGACGTCAGGACTGTAATTGCGCGCATTAACTGAGGACATCGCGCGCTGCCCATTCACTTTGTACAAGAAAATTGTCCAGTGGTCGGTCTTTCCATTAAGCGTCTTTGGTGTTAGTTTTTTATTAACAAGAGCAATCACGTGACTAGAACGTGTGCGCCATAAAGTACTGCACAAATTTGGTCGCGTGTGCATTTTGCTAAAACACATGATCTATGGGACGAGCGCGTAACGAACTTTTAGTGTTAGTTTTTTGCTAACAAGCCCGGTCACGTGATTGCGCGGGGACTGCGCGTGTTGTCCAAAACTATCATTTGTCAAATGCAATGGTAAAACGATCTTATGAGGGATATAAAACTGATCAATATTTGTCAGTTTTAAACGATTTTCCCAAGATTAAAATAATGCCGATATTCTTAATTGAAAAACAGCATGGAGCTATATCGTATAGCTGAGATATGTCTTTGATGCAGTTTAATTTGTAAATTATTTTTTCATGAATTCAGGTTTCATACATTTTAAAAGTATCGGTCAATTTTTATCTAATCTTCTTTTTTCTTCTTAATTTTTCAATTTCTTTTGTAGGCACGTTTATATGTCACGTCAGATTAACGATTGTAAGTGTTGACGGTGTTTGTCACTTTTTAAAATAAAATGATTACTTATTATCAACTTATGATATACATTTCATTCCAAATATGTCTATTTACTCAAAATATATATTAAACAAATATAATAATAATAATAATAATAGACATTTATATAGCGCATATTGCAAAGAGCCTCTAAGCGCTTAACATATTTACATACAAATATACCATGCACTGAGAGCCTCTAGTTGAAATTATGGATTCCGAGGTGACAGGAAAAGCACTATGTTCTGAGGGTCGTAGACCCGAAGAACATAGTGCTTTTCCTGTCACCGAGGAATCCATAATTTCACTAGTGGCTCGAAATAGTGCATGATATATTTGTTTTATATCCTTCGCATAATCATAATCATCGCAAAAATAAATTATTTCAATTAAATTAAAGAAAAATATAAAGAAAAACAAAACATTGATCATGGAACCATCACTGGACTGACTATGTTCTGTTTGTGACACTGACCCCCTTTGCGCAATAGTCCTAGCGCAGAGCGCGTATTGCGCTTTCTTTCCATTCATGGTTACGCGCCTTAACAACTAATGCGCACCCAAATGCAAAACGCGCGCATCAAAGTGAATAATTAACCTGCTTTACATACTACACACGTGTAATTGTATGGAGAAAATTGTTATTCGTACATTACACATACAGCTAGTGCAGTGCACACCGCGGCCGATTGTTAAATGACGAATTAGTGTCACGACCCAAAAGGACAATGATGTACAATGTGCACCATTGTCGTAATTGTTTAATTCGAATACCGCTACGTTATACATGAAATGCATCTCTAGAATATTCTTTGGAACTTATTGATATTCACGTGTGAAAATATGCTGTATTTCTTTTTAAATAACTCTTTGAGAAATCTCGTCGAGCATCTTTCGCAAGCTCAAACAAGACCTCTGTTCGCAGGGAAGTTCTATAACACGCATCTGTATGGGCTCAATATGATCACCCGGCATCTATGACGTCATTCATGGAATAGCATTTACTATTCCATGAATGACGTCACGCATAGCACATTTTTCTCCATGGGCATTACTATGTTTGGTCACATGACGCTATGTAGACCAATCACTGAACAGGATTTCATTCATGTAGGATATAATTATTTATATTCCACATACTAAGAATCTTGCTCTACGATTGGTCCAAAGTTAATCACGTGATGAAACATAGTTTTGCCCATCATTGATGGGAGAAGAAAACTTCGTTACACTAAATAAATATATTGGATGAAAGTGCATTGCACTCACTAGATAATTGGTAAAGTACTATCTACACTCCGCAGTTGCATTGACTTGACTGTGGAGCTCGTGTGTGGCCACTCAAATTCCGTACCCAAATGATGTGGCGTGATAAATCTATGCACGCGAATTACAAATATAAAGCGACAACTTAAGTTCAGCCTGAAAGTGTTCCAAGATTATTGCGATGCTGGAAGCATACATTTTGACGAACTGTCTGACATGGAATTGGTCTTGAAAGCGCTGGTCCGAGTGTTGGGGAGACTCTATTTTCGTGTTTGTTGACTTTTGAACTGCTTTTGGGGGAGTTTACATTTCGCGTTTTAACTTTTGGAATTTTCAAAGAGTTACCGTTGACTTTTGAACTGTTATAATATAATGGAATTGTCATGGAGTTACCCTGACCTATTACCGAAATTGGAATAACATTGTTGGTAAGTAGATCAAACCTAGCAACAGTACTTAGAGTTAGACTAGGCCTGCTTAGACTAGATCTAGAAGTTCGATGTGGAATATAAAGCAAATAATCACCTTTTGGTTTCAGGCGATGGCAAACTATCACTTCCTCGGCGATCTGAATGTATACGCTATCTTTCCTCAGCTTCGCTTCGGAAAGTTAGCTACATCCATATCGCCTCGGAAGTGATAGTTTGTGCCATCGCCTTCACCAACGGTAATTATTTGCTTATTATATAACGATAGTGGAGATTTTGATTCATCCAGGAAATAGTAAGTCCAGTTGAACAGATTTTTTTGTTTGTTTCTACTTTATTACAATGACTATGTATTGTATAACAATACTAATTTGTGTTATAAATTTCAATATTGTTTGTGTAACACTCTGGGTTTCATGTGGTAAGCGTGGATTTGGTTGGAGTGTTAACTTAGAAGAAGAGATGAAGAGATAATGAAGACTCGTAGTAGTCCAAGATAATTACAGGTCGATATGATTTTATTAATCAGTCGCTCACATATATACAAAGTATGAAGACGATGGAGAAATATAACAAAGTATAATAACTGGCTGATCAAGTAGTAAAGTATATCAAATATATCAGATATATCACTGGCTACTCTGCTGGTTCCAATACATAGAGTATGGCCAGAGCAGCATGAAAGCTGGAGATGTCACCTCGAGGAGGGACAGGGGAGAAGTCTCAATATTAGAACAATGTTTAACTTATATAGGGGAGTAGGGGTTACAGAGTCTTAATCTATAGAATACAAGAGCATACAATAAGAGGTTTTCTTAGAAGTCTTGTACATAAATCAGGCTTTTGGCTAAACAGGAAGAGATATAGATTTATGCAGGTATTATTAAACAACAGGATCAGACCATGACAAAGGGCCTGAGTTGGAGGGTGTTTCACACCTCTGTGATAATTGGAATCTTAATCTTTCTTAATACTTAAGTGTGTACATTGCCTGGGCAAGTTCGTGTCAACATCATATATTTAATGGAATGGTCTAACTTGCAACCAAGTTCATTTAGGGTCAAAATTATATATTACACTAGATTTACCTTTCAAAAAGAAACATTACGTTTCACTAAGTTAGCCGTGATCTCCACCACGGTGGAAATCAACTCAACCATTTTAATAGCTTTCGTCAACATTCCATGCCCTGTTAACTGCCCCCCGAGACCTAGTGGTATTATAGAGATAATCTCCTCCGGTTACACGCAGTAAACCGATAAGAACGGTGTAAACGGTGATAAAATTCTACTAGAGGCACGAATCTCTCAACCTCTCCTCAGGCCTGAGAAGCGGTTATTTTCTAACTTGGGTGAAACGTAATGCGTCCTCGTTTCATCATTATAAAAAACACATAACCATTCCATTAAATAACAGAATGTACATGGGAAGGAAAATTTCATGAACATTAACAAAATCATAACATAAAAATTCATAACCTATGCTACAAATAGGGTCAGTGATATTAAATCTTTAAATCAAAACTTAAATTTCGAAGCTGTAATTCAGACTAATGAGAAGATATATTAATACAAAAGCAATGTGTCTGTATTGTTTTTCTTTTCTTTTTTTTTTAACAATAACTAAAATAATTATAGTAAAGAATCATAAAGTGTGTTTTGTGTAATATACTAGGCCATAAATCAAACAATTAATTTTAAAAGAAAATAATATTTGTACCAATATCCAAAGAAATTTGAATAAAAACTTACAATTAAAAGAGGTCCGTAAAAATGAACTACAATAACATTTACATAAATGCCTAAAACAATTAAGGAAGAGGAGGTATAACTATTATAAAATTTGTTTTTCAAATAAAACATATATCCGTGGATAATCACTAATTTCAACACTATTTGCATGGTAGAGAATAACAACACTGAAATATGACAATTTACGTGAGAAATCATGCAATGTAAATGTTCCGGGTGAATTGAACCGAAAGTACAGCATCTATTAAAACAATAATACAAGTGTTTCCTTAAACAAAATTTAAATTATAACTTTTAAACAAAGAACTAACAAACTATTAATTTCTAGTTGCATACCATAACAACAAAATACAAAGGGCAAGATAAAAAATACCAAATATTAATGAACACTTATCAGGGAGCGCCTTGGTTTGATGACGACTTATTAACATTTTTTTTTCAAAGAAATTAACTTATAATGTACACAAATACTAACTAACACAAATCACGAATTCACAGATTATACAAACCTAATTCTAAGGTAGGACATTTATCCAACAACATTTGAATAGCAAAAATGCTTTGGGGGAGTCACTACACGGCCACTGCGTGTTACATAGGGATCATGATCACGGGAATGAGTGTCGGGGGAACGGGGTACAGTCTTAGGAGACCTTGGAGGCGGTCGAGAGAGTGAAAGAGATTCAGGGCGTGGCACATTAGGGTCACGCGGTAAGGGCGGAGTAGGAGGAGTCCAGGTTACAAATGAAAAGGGTTCAGATGTAGGGGTAGATGGGGGATAGGGAATAGTGATGAGAAGTGGGGTTGTTCGGTCTTCCAAATCGGAATCATGTCCAGATGGAATGATGCGGGAAGATGCAAGTGAAGACGCACTTTTCTCACCATTGGTTGAAATGTTGGTAAGAACTTCAGATGGAGAGGGTGTAATCATGGAGGACTGATTGGACGGATGAACAAAGTTTGACTCAATATGAGAAAGAGACGGCTCTTTCTCTGAGAGGGGAACATCTTGTCGATGAGAGGATAGAGGGGTCACGTTTGGAGGGAAAGAGGAGAATGAAACACACTGCTGACAAAGATCAAGATTTCCTGTGATATCTTGTTTCATGTCATGCCAGTAACACAGATGTTGTGCATGATGGAGGATCTGTGCGGGGTCAGATGAAGGGGAGTGCAACAAAAGTGTGATGTAAGACACTAGGGAATGAGGAATAACAACTTGGTCAACAAGTTTTCCAGATGGAAATCGATGTCGACGACAAAGAAGACCATCACGGATAACAAGTCTGTCTTGCTGTTTATGGAACTTACGAAGACATTCTTCGTAAGATGGAATGGATGATCTAGCAGGAAAGTGACCAGATCGAACCCATGATGTCACTTTTCTAAGGATGGGATCACAATGCTGGGCTTGATGGAGGCGATAACCATGTCTAGACAATGCTCGACATATATCATCTGTATCAAGAATAGGAGGAGAGTAAGAGGAATGCGGAGGGAGATACTCTGAAGATGTAGATGATGATGATGATGATGTGGAAGGAGAAGGAGAGGGAGGAGGCGATGGAAAGTAAACAGGTGAAACAGCATGAGATATTGTGATGGGGGTATGATCAGTCTGGCATGATACAGACTGGATCACATCAGCATGGGATCTGTGCGAAATAGAGGATGAATGAGGGGAAAATGAGCGATCACGACAATCGTGATGCGATCTGGAGTAACTGTCGTCATGGATGGGACTTGACTGATGATTATGGTGGTTAGGATGAGTACGAGATGAAGGATGTCCATAACGAGAAGAATACTGTGAAGCTAGAGGGCTTGATGAACGGGTGCTGGAATGGCGGGAATCATATTCATGATAGCGCCTATCGGGGGAACGGAATCGAGAACGTCTTGGTGAATGATCATTACGATATCGACGATCTCGAGACTCGGGATAGTTAGCGTTAGAATGTGATCGTGAATGACTACGGGAATGTTGATAATCGTCATAACCGGACATAATGACAAATAGAACAATAAAAATAGAACACCAAATAACTAGACTAAATACCTAAAATGCCCATACAAAAACAACTAAGGTAAACAGAAAAAAACTATCTATCTAAACTATGCAACCACTGACACAATTACTAACACCACAAACTAAATCATGAAAACAACTACCTTGTAAACTTAAGTTCAACAAAAAAAATGAGGAATATAATGTATTGAAGTAAAACGTAGCACGGAATAGTTAATGAGAAATCACATTTAAAAAATATGTTAATTAAAGTTCATAGTCCATAAAATGTCTCAGTTAGAGAAATTGGTAAATATTCGAAACGGACTTATCCAAAGTTGAAGAGGACCCTTTCCGACCAGCTGGAGAGAGCTCCGCGATCCAGTGAAGAGGCAACCGAAGAACAGGCGAAGAATACGGGAATAATGAGCGATGACAGGCGAAGACAGGCGAAGTATAGGAAGGTAGGCACGAACAGGAGAATGGAGATTAGGTTTATGACATCAGGCAACACGAACACGGCAAGGTGAAGACGATGAACTCCGGTCAGGCGAGATCGCCAGAGGAAGAAAAGCAAGCCACTGTCATTCTGATTGGTAAAATCAGGCATACAGCTGAGCCGATGTCATCATCGAAATCGTATATCCGCGAACTGGTGTGGCAAGAGCATGTCATCACTAATTGCCAGAATCACAAAAATAGAGTTCCTTGTAGAAGCAGGTCAACACCAGATGGTGGTGAGGACCAATGATCGCAGAAAGAAAATCAGGAAAGCGTCTATTTGAAGTGAAAATCATTTTCCACATGGCATCAACGAAATGGAAAGTTGATACATTTGCAGACAATCGAAGATGAATCTAACGAGCGGCATCGATGGCTCCGTTTTAACCGCTGCTACCAGTATAACACTCTAAGTTTTAATGAGGTGAACGTGGCTTTTGGCTAAACAGGAAGAGATATAGATTTATGCAGGTATTATTAAACAACAGGATCAGACCATGACAAAGGGCCTGAGTTGGAGGGTGTTTCACACCTCTGTGATAATTGGAATCTTAATCTTTCTTAATACTTAAGTGTGTACATTGCCTGGGCAAGTTCGTGTCAACATCATATATTTAATGGAATGGTCTAACTTGCAACCAAGTTCATTTAGGGTCAAAATTATATATTACATTTGGTTAACGTTAAACATGTCGGCATTATCATTCTGTTAAATCTGCACCATCGTGACACAATCGGCTTTGAAATAAGTGCGTACTGTATACTTATACAGTCAAACCTGTCTTAGCGGCCACCTGTCTTAGCGGCCACCTGTCTAAAACAGCCAACCTGCCTATAGTGGCTACCAAACGTGCTCCCCTGCATAGGAAAACAGTGTTGTGGAACCTGTCTATAGAGGTCACCTGTCTTCAGTGACAACTTGTATTGTGTCCCTTGGGTGGTCGTTATATATACAGGTTTTACTGTATTCATGTACGATGGTATCTTTAATACCTTGTTAGAGACGCATAGCATTGTATATGTTCATGTTATCATGAATTATAGATATTTCAATTTTCAATTTCAATTTCAATTTTATTTCACATCTCTAAAAACAACATACAAATTTCAACAAATTACATACATATATATATGAATTATACATTTGGTGTGGTATTACAGCGGATGTGGGGGATCTGTAAATGATATTAAATCCTGTCGATGAAATATGGAATAAAGGGTTCATGTAAAAGAACAGATATCATAGTTGTCAACGTCGTTCAGTAGCTTTTTGGTATGATACCAACTATGATTATAATTGATTATTGAATAATTTTTCCGTATCAAGTTATACCATAAGAGATGTTGTTAAAATTATCATTAACTTACATCATTCATAGTAAATTTAACGAAATAATATTGATATTAATTGATACATTGATTGTATTGTATAGCAAGTAATCTGATTGATAATAATATAAACATTTACTTTATATTTAGCTGAGCTTACACATAAATATTAATCATCAGCTCAACACGAAATATATTTGCAAATGACACATGATCACATTATATAACTATGCATCTATGATTTACAGTTATGTATGATAGATAAGAATCACATATTTCTACAATTATTTAGTGTATACGTTTATAACAACTCTGCAAGTTTACGCCCAAACTTAACAACAACTGGATTATAATATATAATGTCTCGTATATGATAGAAGTATACGTCTTTAAACACTAATTCAGGATTTCACTGATGTAAAATATACAAAATAAGTATGCTGAATGACTTTAATTTATACAATAGGCATGGTTATATCAACATCGTGTCTGAATCTACTGTATTCACTCTGTTACTTTGGTTACCGTTTTTCATTTCGTGTATTTATAATTTTGAAAAATCTAAATATGTATTCAATGTTATAATTAGAAGGTGAATATAGCAAACTCATTGTTAATGTTTTCTACATGATTTATTTACATTTTACATAATAAGCATCCAGTGCATTACTGTTCTTATGCATGATACACACCAATAAACATTGAACTACATACATACATTGCGAGACAAACGAATATCATTAGCGATATTATTTCCGATACATACATGTATTTTCAAACCGACAAGTTTACAAACATTCATAGTTGTGTTCATTCATATAACTACACAAACATAAAACTATTGTAATTCGCAAACATAAATTTCATAACCTTGTATCAAAAGGACATTGTGTCCAATTAAACCTATTGGAGTTTAAATTGTAATAACAAAGAGCTGTTTTTGTCAAACCGTGTTAGACCTATTGGTTTTGTATATGACATACAGTATATTATTCTTAGAAAACAGTCCGAGTACGTTAGATACCAATTCTTAACGGATTTCGTTATAACAAATACATGTCTTAAATATCGCTCTTCCGCTACTTAAAACTCAGGGTAATGCCTTCATTGATTTTGACATTACACGAAACAATTTTTTTAATTGAGTCTGTTGGTGTTGTTTTTTGCATAATAAAAGCTGTTTAAAATACAAATATATATATTTTTAGTTATTCAGATGTGGTGAATTTTGTTTTGATAATGACGTGATTATTTTCTGCGATGAATGTCGACTACATGATGATGATCCACAACACTTGTTTGAGGCCTGTCTGTCAAGTACAGTAGCGTAGCTACGGGTAGGGGAGGGGGTGGGCACGTTCCGCCAAAAAATTGCCCCAAACAATACAAAATCATTAAGGACAAATCTGTGTGAAAATAGAAATATTACATAAGGTATGCCCCCTAATCATTCATTTCATTTCATTTCATTTCATTTATTCAACCATAAACATGATAAAAAAC
>JBAMJV010008626.1:0-57500 GCA_037951105.1 Echinarachnius parma
AGTGATAATTTGATTCGGTCTGCTCTTGGTCTGGGTTATTGAGGATTTATTGTTAAAGCCAATTAAAAAGATTCACTTTTTTAAATCCAAGCCGGACTTATAAATAAAATAATTTGAAAATAAGAGAGCATGCACAATGTTTGTCCACTCATTGTGTCGAATGATTTATGCGAAAATGTTGCAGTTAAATCAGAGGCGTAGCCAGTGAGAGGGGAAGGCGGGGGGGGGGGGGGGGGAGTCTGTGGTGTGGACGTGCCCCCTTCATTAAAAAAAACAAACAACAACATTACAAACAAATATTAGTCAGATCACGCTACGGAACTGAGGCAAGATATTAAATTCAAATTATATCAGTTATCCTATTACTATTCCAGCTCATTTCATACACGGTTTTTCAATCAATAATCGTTGTGTCTGGTAATGAAATAAACACTTGAGTATTGGTACTTCCCGAAATGCCCCATGACACTAAATTGGTACACCCTTGATAATCCTAGCTACGTACGGGCCTCTTATATAAAGTTATAACGGAAGAGAACTTTGGATAAACCATGGATAAACCGAAAGCTGTTCCAAGCTCCTATATATTGGTAATAAAAAATACAAATTGGTGAGTGAGCACCGCTAGAGTTCCAAGTAAGTTTTAAAAAAAATATTTTGGCAATATTACTAGATTTAATCACGGGAAGCCCGTTTTTTTTTCTTAGCTCACTTTTCATTTATAGTATTTACTTCGGGTCAGTTTCCCTTTGTTTGAAATTATGTAGACAATAAATTTGCATCACTTCTGTGGCGATTGACTAAGTTGACTTCTTATCTTATTTATAATGGCTCATAACCAATACGAGCATAATTAAGGGCCCCATCGATTGTAAGTCAGAACATTTACGCGTTTCAACCAATTAGATTTGCGCATTTATAACACATGATTTGACTTACAATTAAGTTCTAACTTACAATCGATTGTATTTCTTTCTGCGACGGGGCCCTGGAGTTTCAGGGACGAACACACTGCCATAGGAGCTTTCTAGCTCAGTCGGTAAGAGCACCGGTCTAGATATCCAAAGGTCTTGGGTTCGAATCCAGGGGAAGCCCCATTTTCTTTGCTCATTTTTAATTTATAATAATAATAATTATAATTATTATTATTATATACTGCTGGTCAGTTTCCCTATGTTTGAAATAATTTACAAAAAAAAGTTGTATCACTTCGTTGATCCCTCGCAAATATCCGTAAATCGCTTTCGCAAAAATATCCCTAAGTTGATACATAAGTTGATACATAAGTTGATTTCTTATGCTTCGCGTTTGTGTCAGGTGTATAATAGCTTCTGACCAACACAAGAGGGTTTCAGGGACGAACGAGCCGCCACAGGAGCTTTCTAGCTCAGTTGGTAAGAGCACCGGTCTAGCAATTCGGAGGTCTCGAGTTCGAACTTCTTATCCCGGGGAAGCCAGATTTTCTTTTCTGAATTTTCATTTATAATATATAGTTCTGGTCAGTTTCTCTATGTTTGAAATAGATTTAATCCCTTTAGATTCTAACTTACATGTCGACCCGGAAGGCCGGACTGCGTGGCGAACTCCTAGAGTTCCAAGTAAGTTTTGAGGACTTGGCAATGTTAAATATATACCTGATGCCTTTAAATTTAAACTTACATGTTGCTCCGGCCTGAGTGGCGAACTCCTCCTTGAGTTGGGTAGCGCCGGGGCGGAGAGGTGGGGGGGGGGGGGGGGATACATACAACGAATATTTCAATAAAAACAATTGTATAAACAATTGTATAAATCTGTCCAACAAGTGTATAAATCTGCCCAACTGCGTGTTGAAATCCTCCTTGAGTGAAGTAGCGCCAAAGCAGAGGGGAGGAGGGGGGGGGGGGGGGGGAGGGGGGATACATGCAACAAATATTTCAATAATTGCAATTTTATAAATCTTTCCGAACACGCTAGTCAAATAATGACTTACATGTGGCTCCGTACTGCGCTTGTGGCGAACTCCTCCATGAATAGCGCCGGGATTGAGAGTGGGGGGGGGGGGGGGGGGGGGTGGGGGGGGGGGGGGGGGTGGGGGGGGTATACATGCAACGAATATTTAATAAAACATTTTAATATAAATCTGTCCAACCAAGCTCATCACATTATGACTTACATGTGGCTCCGGATTGCGTGGCGAACTCTTTTAGAGTTCCAAGTAAGTTTTGGGGATTTGTACAATGTTACATACCTGATGCCTTTAAATGGGTAGTACAGTTTTGGTAAGGCTGAACTTTAGTAACCAAACCTGGACAGTAACATTATAAACTAATAGTTATTACTCCACCATGCTCGAAAGGTATACAAAATTACAAACGACTAAGTAAAAAGCCTGTTATCATTGAAAAAGAGGCATTAAAACACAAGAGGGATTGGTTTCAACCATTTTTCATACAAAATATTGCATGTGATGTTCTATTGAAATAATGATCAAGTAGATAGATCATCAACAACTATTTAAAAAACGCTTTTGAAATTTTTTGAAAAAGTGTAAGCATTTTTTTAATTTTTGAAAAAAAAATCATCTAATTATTTGGGCTCCAAATAATAATAAGATCAAATATATTTATTGATATTTCAGCCGTTTCTGGACCGATTTTGACCAAATAAAGTTTATTTTGCCATTAAAATTGCATGTTCTCTCAAATTCGACACTCAGTTTTTCATTATCTCACAAAAAATTGTAATGTGCAGCGCCCTCTCTACCAAAACTAAACTACCCATTTAAATTTAAACTGACATGTTTCTCCGGCGAACTCCTCCTTGAGTTGGGTAGCGCCGGGGCGGAGAGGTGGGGGATACATGCAACGAATATTTAAATAAAAACAATTGTATACATCTGTCCAACCACGCTAGTCAAACTGTTACTTACATGTCGCTCCGGACTGCGTGTTGAACTCCTCCTTGAGCGCCACGAAGGTGATGCTTGCTGAAGCAGTACAGGATGCTGTAGCCGAAGAAGTTCATCAGGAAAGAGGCGAAGGTCACCACCCACCCCCAATTCCTGTTCGCCCGTGCTCGTAGCGATTCGACGCCCATCTCGAAAGTCGAAATCAACGATGCGTCAAAAATCGAAATATAGTTATTACATACACCGCGGGAAACAATTAGTAATTGTAGTAATACGCGGAAATGTTCACATTAGTTAGCTCCTTGTTCATTTGGCCTTATTCGCTCCTAATTTAAATCAAAACGCTTTATTCAGCTCCCTATATCCCCTTAAGACCTTATTAAAAAACATCTTATTCGCTTCTTATTTGAAATCTTCCTGTATGCTCCTTATTCAAAACTCTTTATCGTCTCCTTATTCAAAACTTCCAATTCGGCTCCTTATTCAAAATTCCTTGCATTAGTTCCTTTTTGTGTGTGAATTTGTGTTCACGTAGGCAGGTAGAGAAACAGCGTCGTTCACGTTGTAAGCATAAATGAAGAGAAGAGAAGAGAAGAAAACCCGCGGAAGAAATTTAAACAAACTATTTGTCAGCAGAGCGAAAAGCGTACGCTCGTGAGTTTGTGTGCGCTGGAATATAAACTGCAACATTACTATATTACCAGGCCAGGAAATTATCGCTCCACCATGTGCACCGGCAGTGGCGTATCAGGCAAATTTCTGAGGCCGAGACCATTGGTGGAGAGTCGTGTAAGCGGTAGGGGGGGGGGGGGGGGGTGTCTGTAGACAATTTTCGAAACCGAGACCAAGTACCTTCAAAATGTTCGAGGCCAGGACCGGTCAACATTTTTCGAGGCCGAGACCGAGACCATGTTTGAGAATCGTGTAAGCGGGGGGGGGGGGGGGGGGGGGGGGGGGGCACTTTAAAATGCAATGGCAATGCAAGTTAACGTTTTGCAAAAACTGTGTCCCCCCCCCCCCCGTCCCCCGCCTGTTGACGCCCATGGACATTAGACTCCCTTCTTCCAATTATGAATATAGTGACCTTAATGTCTGGCAAGTTGACCTTTATATGATGACGAATATGCATAGCATAAGAGACGTGTGCTCAGTGCAGTAAATGTTACAAAACTATGCATGTTCATGAGCAAGTGTTTGCGAAAAGGCGAGGGGATCGCTAGTCCAGATTGGACAGTGGGGAATTTATTTTATCCCTGTTCGCTCTTGCCCGCTAGATGGCTGCTACCCCGAGTTGGCTGCTCACTTGGGGTGAGCAGCCAACTCGGGGGAGCAGCCATCTAGCGGGCAAGAGCGAACAGGGATAAAATAAATTCCCCACAGTCCAATCTGGACTAGTCATATAGGGGATCGCGCGTGACTTCACCACTCGCCGGATAGTCTCTATCACGCGTTCATTCGTTCCTGACATCCTGATCCTGCATGCAGCGCAGCCATTGCTTGCTTGAGACACGAAGCCTTGCTAAAAGGCTAACAACCCCCAGGGTAGTATGTTCAAGCAGGGAGGCCTGGGAGGGGATGAATCCCACACATGTACACAGGCATATGTTCTAGCATCAACATACTAATCACACAGTGTCCATCCATATAATGTACATGTAAAACATCTGACAAGTGACAACTATACCAGTCAGAATGATAAACTCCACAATTGGTCCATACGCATCGAATACACAGAACTGCTGCAACCCCGTTTACTTTCTCTCGACCATAAACATGGTCTGATCTAATCAAGATCATGGGGGGGGGGGGGGGCATTATGGCCCCCCCCCCCTAAGATCTCGGCCGCGGAGCGGCCGATCGCCGTGAAAAATTGCACGCATGATAAGTGAAGTGTAGAGAATACAATGGTAATTTTAATCTTTTGAAAAATTCATTAATTTGCATATTTATGGTAATTTATGCAAATAAGGTCATAAAATTCATATTTTTACCCATAAATCAACTGGGGTTGTTTAAATGTTTTCAACTACAGTTGGATGGTTCAACAAGTTGAAACATTTCAACAAGTTGTTGAACTTGTTTACACAGCGTTTTAACAGTGTAGGGTTGCAACCTGTCCGGTTGGGAACCGTACGTCCCGAGTAACGTTGGATAGTGAACAAGGATAGATAAGATCCAAGGAGAACAGATGGCCAGATTACAGAGCTTTCGGAAATTAACAGTTGAGAACTCTCCAAATGAATGATTAAAGGGGTATTCCGGGCCTGATAAAACCATTCGTTATTTGAATAAGCAGAATAAGAGGCATAATTGGTGAAAATTTGATCAAAATCGGACAAGAAACACAGGAGTTATACCTATTTGAACATCATGTAGTAATGAGCGATCGTTTCAAAATTGCCGCCATATGCAACATCATTGACGAGCAACTCGCCATGGCTTTAGTACATGAAAATACACTTATTTCTCATTTTCGTTGCTAAAAATAAAATTTTTTTGCTTGTTTTCACGAATTCATAGAAGAATATAGATGGGCCAACCTCTTTGGAATTTGTAAGCTCATAAATTTGCTTTGTTATTAAGAAAATTTAAATTTTGTACAATTTCCATGTAGAAGTCAAAATGGCTGCAGCTCGCAAGTGACGTCACGATCGATAGCAATTGCGAACGATACTAAAAATCGGAGCAAAGTTCATCCTGTCATAACTTTTGTATTGCTCAACCGTTTTGGCTCAGATTTTCGATCATGATTCTTCATATTCACTTCATTTTATAGCAAACATCACATTTCTGGGGTGGAATTCCTCTTTAAAAAAGAAACCGTTTTCTACCAAATCGACGGACATTTAGTGTTTTCTCGTTCGCCGTCATTTCCTGGCACTAATGAGCCCTTGCTTCGTTTAGTTGGATGAAGACCAAATCACCTCGAAAACACAATGTATGCAATAAACAGACACAAAATGTAAAGTGACTGGGGGACTGGTCCACAGAAACGACATCGTGAATGCGATTACTGCATCAAAACTTCAAAACGATAAAACATAAACTTCTTGCTTCACCACTTCTAATATCTCGCTACTATGAAAAAGGATCCAGAAAGTTCGTCAAGGAAAGAAATGCAGGTTGATAAAGATTACCGCGGAACGAATTTAAAATTATTTTCCCGAAGTTGCCAAGCCGAAAAACAACCGACGTCGTGAGTCGCAAGGAAAACCAAATTGGAGTAATGTTATCTAGCATAACATTATTGAGTCCGCGTCCATTCGGTATAAAAGTAAAAAAGCAGCATACAATATTAACTCATCATGACAGAAACGTAATGTAGGTACACTTTTGTGGTATATAAATTATACTATACATCATGGGCGTCGATACTTACGTAATACCCATTCATCAGGGGGGGATGGATGAATGGATCATCCCCCCGATCAATGGGTATCAATGACAGATCGACGCCCGTGCTATACATGTTTGAAGGATAGAGTGTTTTATGTTGAGGCGGTCATGCATGCATGTCATTGGTGTATTCTCCTTTTCTTTTCAAAACCTGCACCATTACATTACAAAGTAACAGTTATAACTCCACCATGCTCGAAAGGAATACAAAATTACAAATGACTAAGTAAAAAGCCTGTTATCATTCAAAAAGAGCAGTTAGAACTCAAGAGTGCGCTCTCTAAAACTCATTGGTTTCAACCATTTAAAATAAAATATTGTGCATGTGATGTTTTGTTGAAATAGTGACTAGATAGAGAGATAATCAACAACTATTTAAAAACCTCTTTTGTAAATTTTTGAAAAGAGGAAGCATTAAAAAAAAACCTTTAACGGCTGGTTCCAAATACATGTACATGTATTATCGAATAATTGTGGGGCCCCACAATTATTACAAATGGTTATGTTTATGGATATTTCAGCAATTTCTGAACCGGTTTTTATCAAATAAAGTTTATTCTGTCATTACAATTGTATGCTCTTTCAAATTCGACACTCAGTTGTTCATTTTCTCACAAAAATGTTTTTTGTATAGTGCCCTCTATACCAAAACTCAAGCATAATCAAGCATAATCTCTGTATTCGTAGGTTCGTATTCGCAATATAGATGATTACAGTGGTGTAGGTAAATGGGGCGGGGAGGGGGGGGGGGGGGGGGGGGGGCAGGTGCACCACCATCCCAGAATGATTTGACAAATATAATCCAAAACATATATTTAAGGGGAAATGTGTTTGCCCCCCCCCCCCCCCCAAAAAAAAAAAAAGAAAGAAAAATCAAAATAAATAAATAAAAAAATCAATCTGACCACACTACGCCCTGCTATATGCAATATTGTCATCATGGCCACAAAAATAATGATATAGTACACTAGTGTTGTGACATACCTAACCTCCACACTAACCTCTTTCTCTATCGGGCAAGTAAAATTATAATGTTTTTAAATTGTCCTTGCCCGAACAAGGAATTGCATTATTATCTCATATATGACCAATTTAATTCAATTTTTGGTTCATTAAATAAAAATACTGAGAAAAAAGGTCCGAAGACTAAACAAGTCAGTTTACAATGTGTATAATGCATTAAAACATATGACAAGGTAAACACATAGATAATATACTGTACATATGAAATAATTGATGAGTTGAAATGGAAATTTGTTACCGCCTACCAAAGAAATTTTTTATTTTCAAAACCAAAACTATTTCAGCAAGAGTTAGCAAAAAAAATATATTTACGCATAATCTGACAGTCTATTACATTGTACCTAATACTACCTTATAATCAACAGAGTACTGGGGGAAATGTAATAAATAACTTAAGCCCGGCGCAGACAGAGCCGACTCGACCCGATCCGACTGGTTTAAATCAGGCTAGAGTTGGGCCCGGTCGGTCAGAGCAGATTTATCGCGTTGAATCGGCCCCAACTGGCATCCGACTGTCTCTCGACTGGCAAAATGTGTGTCGCGAGGCACTGAAAACTGAGCCGATCGGAATGACAACCAGTCGAGTCGGCTCTGTCTGCGCCGGGCATTAGTTGCCCAATCGGGTAGCCAAACTATGCCATTTGTGAAATTGTATTTGCCCCAGGGCAAGTGGTAGTGTTAAAGTTCATCAAGCGTGGGGATGCTACACAGCGGGTCGCCATTTTGAACTAGGCTAGTTTGCGCGCACCGCATGACACTGAGCTAAACGGGTTGGTTTGTTTATTTATCATTCTATGGAGCTATAGTTATATATAACGTGCATTACGCACCGTGCGCAACGCGTACGCAAGATGGCGCCGCGCATCTGATTTGACGAATCTGAACTACCTTTAAGCCCTTGATATGGAGAGCATAATCTGTTTGTGTGGTACCTTGTTTATAATATTTCTTTACTTATTGTATATTTATGTAGTATATAAAGAAGTGTATCATAGGCATTGAAATGGAGACATCAGAAATAAATACAATTGCACTACAGGCTGTAGATGACTGGCGGCATTACGTGTGTAGCTTTTAGATTATCTATTGGACGCTTTGTGCGTCTCATGACTTTTGAAATGGAGATGAATACATAAATAGAAGAATGGAGAATAACGCACATATAACAACTACTGCACGCATGACCGGAGGAATGCAGCTTTCATTTTCATAGTTTTCTAAAGATATACTTTTAAAAACCGAATGAATAAATAAACGGCAATCGGGGTAAGACTTTGACTATACTGAATTATATGATGGGTAGAAGAATCCCTGCACTCTGATTGGTCAATTAGCGTGTACAAGTTTTTACTGATGCATTTAACTGACGCATGGCTCACTTTAGTTTGATTTTCGCATTGTTTGCGCCCATTTTATAAAACAAATGCTGCACAGGCATATTTCGTGGATCGGTAAGAATTGTCTGCACTCTTTTAACTTTGGAAATGGTCTAAAACCCACTCGCTGCGCTCGTGCTCCAAAGTTAAACTCGTGCATCCAATTCTTACCAATCCACTCATCCTGTGCATCATTTGTATACTGGTACATGACGCACACAAATATAAGTAGTATGGTACGAGCGTGTTAATATGAAATTGCCTTTTAGTAGGCTTGTTAAGAGGTCCGTGACTGCATTTTGGGGTACGGTACGATTTTTTACTTGGCACACATATTCCTTGGATCAAAAGAAAAAAATTGATCCAAAGAGACACTCTGTATCTATGCAAATTAGGACTAATTTCAATAATTCATACAAATTTATTCATGAAAATTGGATATTCTATGAAAATGGTGTTTTTATATTCCTTGGATCAAAAGAAGAACATTCATCAAAAGAGAGCCACTGTAGACAACAAATGGATTGGACAGAGGGTACGAATTCCGTTAGAAACGATCTTAAACATGAGCGCGACGAAGATGAATGCTTAAAGGGTACCACCACCCAAAAATAATATTCTTATTAAAGAAAGGTCACATCTTTAGTATTCCATTCCATCAACAAGTTCACAAAAATATGTTTCCAGAAAGAAAAAAAAAAATTGGAAACGCATCACCATTCTAAAGCATGTGTTCATGCGGTCTGAATTACGCAGACTGCTATGTGTGCGGTGATTTGCAATGTATGCAGAGCAAATCGCCCGGGAATCTATTGTTTACAAACGTGCGCGTGAATAGCATTGGAACACTCGCAAATGGTTGGCCCGTATGGAACCAGGAAATAGCAGTGGTTCCGTAAGTGGTGGAAATGAATTGCTTTGCTTATGAATTACACAACCCTTTGCAAAATGTTGGGTATCTATTTGATATCACAAAACGGTACCAACACATATAATAATGTGTTGTTCTTTGCCTGATGGTCCCCTTTAATGCCGGATACATGGGAGAAGAGAATAGGTAATGATCCTCGTAAAGACGTTGTTGGCCACCGTGATCGATGCACCGAAAAATCTACGGGAGACGAATGGCGGAACCGGACGTCGATCGACAAGTCGAAGACGGAGGAATCGGATGGAGGTGCTACTGATGTTTATTCTGGCAAGGAAAACAATAGAAGTCTTCCATATCGGATCTTGGTAGCTCTGACATATCCTGACCTGCTCTTCCTGGCTTTCGCAGTTCTGGGCTACGGCCTAGTCAACTCATTTGTTATTAAGTCGTTTACTTTGTTTGGTGTACATGTACATCAATCCGTTCATAAACTTGCATTTGTTTTTTGTTGTAGCGCAGTACGTAACGGTTCTGTATACAATTTCCTTCTAAGTCGGTCTTTCGGTAGTGGCTTGACCTTGACGCCGGACGATGACCTTCTCAGCAACCGCTTAGTCAGAACTGTATGGCTTGCCTAACATTGTTTAGCACCATACCCCATGGCGATTAATAGCTCTGACGTCTCACTCCAGTAACCTTTAGCCCTTACCTCGACAAACCACCATCCAAAATGAAACGAAGATTGCTTATTTATTTGCACATTATTATACTATTTTGAATATAATGATCTCTCGTTAATACATATCATACGGAACCAGATGGGCCTGGCGGACCATTATACTGTTATTAAATGGCGGTGGAGGGTATAGCACGGAATATTACATCCCGAGGGATTTTAAATGCTATGAGGGAAGAGTAAATAAGTCCCGAGACGAAGTCGAGGGACTTATTTTCTTCACGAAATAGCATTTGAAATCCCGAGGGTAGGAATATTCCGTGATTTTCCCGACAACAAATTTAATAATTTTGTTATCATCTGACTTGACTTGCAGGGGTGTGCTATACCCATGTGCTATCCAAAAATAGAACACGGTAGCGACATGTACTGTATATACTAAGTCAGGTGATAAAATTATCTATTAACTCTATAGATAAGCATTGCAATATATAGGGAACGGGTTACCACACTCAGAAACAAAGGCTTGTCATCACTATCAGCAGAGAACTTTTCCTGTTCCTAATAGTTCTATACATCCGATCATATAACATTATAAAAGAAGAAGTATAACAGCGACTTACATACATGTAATTATCAATACTTGACATTGTTTGAGGGGAAACGTTTTCTTAAACAAATAGTGCAGCATGTCGTCAATTGTTTCGTTAACTTCGTCGTTATACATTAACTAGCAGCTATATAAGGTTTTAAACAAATAAGGGAACAATTTATTGGCACTGTACGGTTGGACAAAGGTTCCGTTGCGGACATATTAATTGTTGATTGTTTGAATTGTTGGTAATAATGTGTCCGGAATTTAAATAGCAACTTCCTTCTATCATATAACCTAAGCAGTGATAACTGCACATTGTTAATTATTATATCATTTACGGTAATATGCAGTTTAGTCGGGGGGTCGCACTTTTACAAAGGGTATAATTGACTATGTCAAGCGAAATGGGTAAATTCCCGCTCAAAATATTTCGCTCTGGAATGAACTCCAGCCTGATGAAAACGACCACAATTGCTAATAGCGGTATAATTATTGTTCTCGATAAACAGATTCCCTATCTTGTCAATCCATTTATATTGTTACCATTATAGGTATTATTAGCTATATTATGTTAGTATGTCGTTCCGGTTTATTCTGTTGACTGGCACGCTGGGGCGATCGCCATGAGAGCGCTCCCAAGCCCACTCGCACCAAAGAGCTATTATCGCACTGCACGATCAGTTGTATGCTTTGTGTACTGTGTAAATGCCACTCGAACGCCAAGTATCTCATCACAATGTCCGATCTTGAGGAGGAAATTCTACTAAATGTAGACATCAAGGTTGATGCAAACAGCTCCTCAAAATATAGTGACAGTGGTAGTGATAGTGATGATGATGATGATGATGATGATGATGATGATGATGATGATGATGATGATGATGATGATGATGATGATGATGGGGATGTAGGAGAGATAGAAGGAAGAGGACGAGTCGGAGCCCAAACTATGCATGAAACCATTCTTCAGTAAAGTCACTAACAAGACTTTACTACTTCCTACTATTTACTAGTTTATAACCACAAATTCGACTTTAAATTTCACGTGAAACGGATATTATAAGACCAAGAAATAAGCAAAAAGGCAAAGTGATATTCGCTAACTCATTGGTTATACGAAAACAACAAGTTATTTTAATGAACCACCAGAGACAGTCCCTTAGAAGTAAGAGTTGTGGATTGAAACAATGTTACTAGATCCCTTTCGAAAATGTTCGAAAATAACTTTATTTGCCAAACTAATTGATTAGTATTGTTGAAATAGCATAAAAAGGGGCGTGTGAGGAAACATCCGAACCAATTAGTATCGTTAAATGCAGAAATATCAGTTAAAACGTTCGGAAAGCCGCTGACATTGAGCCTAAATTCACCGTCAGTTTGGCCCGTCTATACGCTGGCCATATCTATACCGTCGTTCGTGCGATACGCTCGTGCGAAACCATGTGCCGCATTTGCATTTCAACATACAACCGTCGCGACGGCGATATCGATTTACAGAAAATCAGTTTTATAATTTTCCAAATATATCAAATAGTAGGTGGTTTCCAGGCAACATTTTTATAATCACGTTTTAGTAAAAAAAAAAAATTCTTTCACATCATTGGTAATAAGAGCGTACATTTAATTTTGTGTGTGTGGGGCGTTTCCCACTATTGGCATTTGCCTTTAATGCTCTGAAGCTGAAGATGGGTTGTCCAGCCCTAATTCTTATTATCTTATCATTAGTTATTTGCTTTTATCTATATAATGTTGTGCTAACTGTTTTAGATGTTGATTCTTTTATACGGATACAAAATTTAAAAAACGCCGAACAATGAGCGTCTCAAGGCGACTCGACTCCGAGGGTCCTAAACAAAATTATCATGGCGTTGCAACCTGTCCAGAAGAGAACCGTATGTGCCGGGGCGTTGCGTTGGATAGTGAACAAGGATAGATAAGAAGAACAGGCCCCGTTTCATAAAACACTTGCAATTGTTGTAAGTGTCCAATTATAAACTACCATGACAACAGCTGAAATGCTCCATGATGATTGGCTGTTGATCTAATAGTTACAACAATTGCAAGTGTTTTATGAAACGGGGCACAGATGGCCAGTTTACGTTTACAGCGTTCGGAACAGTTGAGAACTCTCCAAATGAATGATTAAACAGAAACCGTTTTTGTTAAACCAAATTGACGGACATTTTGTGTTTTCTCGTCCACCGTCATTTCCTGGCACTGATGAGCCCTTGCCTCGTTTAGTTGGATGAAGACCAAATCACCTCGAAAACACAATGTATGCAATAAACAGACACAAATTTAAAGTGACTGGTCCCAAGAAACGACATCGTGAATACGATTAAACTGCACCAAAACTTCAAAACGTTAAAACATAAACTTCTTGCTCCACCACCATCTCGCTTACTATGAAAAAGGATGAGACAGTGGCGTAGATAAAGGGGGGGGGGGGGGGGGGAGGCACGTGCCCCATCATCTCAGAATGATTTGACAAATATAATCTCAAACATATATTTAAGGGAAAATGTGTTAACAAATAAAGGAATACATAAGGTTTGCCCCCTCCCCCTAAAAAAAAAAAAAAAAAAAAAAATCAATCTGACCACACTACGCCCTGCTATATGCAATATTGTCATCATGGCCACAAAACGAATAATATAGTACACTAGTATTGTGATATACCTAGTCTCCACACTAACTTTTTTCTCTATCGGGCAAGTAAAATTATAACGTTTTTAAATTGTCCTTGCTCGAACAGAAAATATACTTGCCCGCTTACTTCCATATCAGATTTACATGTAAGGAATTACATTATTCTCTCATATATGACCAATTTAATTCAATTTTGGTTCATTAAATAAAATACTGAGGAAAAGAAGTCAGAAGACTAAACAAGTCAGTTTACAATGTATAATGCATTAAAACATATAAAAAGGTAAACACATATATTATATACTGTACATATGAAATAATTGATGAGTTAAAATGGAAATTGTTTATCGCCTACCAAAGAAAATTTGTATTAAAAAAGAAAAAAAATACCAAGAGTTGGCAAATAAATATATTTACGCATAATCTGACAGTATATTACATTTTACCTAATACTACCATAATAATCAACAGAGTACTGGGTAAAATATAATAAATAACTTGGGTGCCCAATCGGGTAGCCAAACTACGCCATTTGTGAAATTTTACTTGCCCGAAATCGATTTGAACTAGCCCTATGCAGGGCAAGTGCTAGTGTTAAGCCTTAGATATACAGAGCATAATCTGTCTGTGTGGTACCTTGTTTATAATATTTTAAAACTGATTTTATATAATATATTAGACGTGTCTCTTATAGGTATTAAAATGGAGATATCACAAATAAATACAATTGCTCTGTGGATGACTGGCGACATTACGTGTTTAGCTTTTAGATTATCTAGTGGACGCTTTGTGCGTCTCATGACTTTTGAAATGGAGATGAATACCCAAATAGAAGAATGGAGAATAACGCACATAACAACTACTACACGCATGAGCGGAGGAATGCAGCTTTCATTTTCATAGTTTTCTAAAGATATAATCATATTCAAAACCAAATAAATAAATAAATAACCGGCAATTGGGGTATGACTTTGACTACCTATACTGAACTGGTACCGGACGCACACAAATATAAGTAGTACGGCACGAGCGTGTTACTGTGAAATTGCCTGTATAGAGGCCAATAATAATCGGGCATGACTAACTTAAAGGGATAGTACCGTTTTGGTTTAGAGGGCGCTTCAGAAAATAGTCCTTTTGCGAGGAAATTAAAAACTTAGTGTAATACTTGGAAGAGCACATGATTTTGTAGAGATAAAACAAACGTTATTTTATCAAAATCGGTTGAGAAATAGATAAAATATCGTTAAAGATATCTGATTGGAATAAATGTGGTAACCACATATTTATTAAATAATTTAAGGAAAATGTTGTTTAATTACTACACTTTTTCTTAAATTTACCAAAGAGGTTTTTTAAATAGTTGTTGATGATCTTTCTATTGAATCACCATTTAACCAAAACATCACAATGTCATACAAATTTTTTTAAATAAAAATGTTTTCAGAGAGCGTCTTTATGTGTTTTAACGGCTGTTTAAAAAATATATTGATAACAGGCTTCTTACTAAGCCGTTTGTAAGTTTTGTTTTCTACCTTTCAGGCATGGTGCAGTTATAATGATTAGTTTGCAATGATATGGTGCAAGTTTTGTTTACTAAAATTCAGTTTGACCAGAACTGTACTTTCTCTTTAATGTCTTGATTTTGTGGTAATCATTAGTTCTGTGAAACGAATACTGGTAAGCCTGTGGCATATTTGCTTGTTATAAGTATCATGACACGATGTCTGCACCAGATTGTATATGAGTTTTTATTTTTCATTCAGTGTTCATACACCGTATCAATTTAATGCCGCTCCATTTTGTCAAAAGAATAATTGTGGATTTATAAGTGATAGACAAAGTAACATAATCTATGGTCGCGCGGATTAAAAAATCATGTCTGCGCACGGTAACTATGATTAGCGCGCATATCCATTGTGACGTTGGTGGTAGGGGAGCAAGTTCCAACCAATCAGATCAGCGTTAAATGACGTCACAATAGCTAAGCGCCAAAGTCTGGGACTGAGATTCCCTTCGCTTCAATTCAGGTTCGTGATAACCAAACAATTGGAATTGCATGATTATTGCATATTAACTCTTGAAGCTCCATACACGAAAACTACGAAAATGGGGAATTCGTTCCGAAAATTTCACCCTAAGCCGATATGCAGGTGCTGCCTATCACAGAATGGTAAAACAAATCTTTTCCTTTATACTGTTTGGAGAAAAAAGAGGTGTACAAATTATGTGCGACAAACTGTAAGAAATAAAATATCCCCTTTTCTTTGTTTGACTAATGACAATGCTGCTAAAGATTTTTCCTTTAAAACGTTTATACATGCACCTGTATATTCATTGATGCATGAATGACTAGCATAATGATAGATTATTATGTGTTTATATCATATTTCTTGTAAATACTTTGCATCGGATAAAGAGGAACGGGTGATGAATTTATCTGACTTAGTTCGTGGATATGTTTCCATTTTGTGATACGGATCCTGATGAGTGAATGTGTATGCTTCTTCTCATTGAGTTGTGTGACTGTGCGTGAGTTTGCTGTAGTAATGACTTAAGCCCGGCGCAGACAGAGCCGACTCGATCCGATCCGACTGGTTTTCAGCCTGATTAACTCAGTATGTGCTGCCGCAGGACTCAGGTTTTTCCAGTCAAGTGCAAGTCGGAGCTCATTCAAGGCCGATTCAACATGTTGGATCGGCTCCGACTGAGCGAAACTGGCTCTAGCCTGACTGAAAATCAGTCGGATCGGGTCGAGTCGGCTCTGTCTGCGCCGGGCTTTAGACTTATGGTATTCTGTGTGATGACATTTTGTTTGACCGATACTTTTGTCCTTCCTTGAGTACCAAATAGTTATTTTCATTGAATAGTTTGTATATTTGTATTGTATATAGAAAGTAAAAATGTTTGTTTTTGTGATTTGAAACTGAAACTGATTTTAATTGAAACTATTGTAAATATATCTTTGTCCAAAATTATTACAAAATAAATCTTGAATCTGCTGGTAATTTGTTACATTTGTACATATTTGTATATATTTATAATGTCTAGTATATCATAAACGTATTATCGAATTTAATTGATATTTTCTGATGTTATAATATCAGGACCTCGGTGAAAAGGAGCAACATTGCTGATCGTGTAATCCTGTATCAATATCTTTGAATAAATAAATAAATAAATAAATAGATACATTAGAATAAAATCACTGCCTACATTAATTGAAAGGTCAGGGGGTTGTATTCTAAAAACGATTTTAAGTTAAAATTTATTGCATCTACATCATATCTACGTCACTAAAATACATTTTAGCAATCGCTATTCCTTAAGTACAGTTGAATATTTTAGTGACGTAGATATGACGTAGATACAATAAATTTTAACTTAAAATCGTTTTCAGAATACACCCCCAGGCATTCATGTCTGTTCAAAGTTTAGCGTTGTTTTAATCAATACATCTGACTCAACTTTGAATATTTTTCCTTTCTTCAGTGGACGAGCCACCAACATCCAGGCTGGCAGAATCAATGCTTGCTATCGGTATCTTTGGAGCAACTGGTGCTGTTCCAAGACTTTTGCCAGCAAGGTAAATTCCCTTAATGTTCTAAATAGAGCTCGTTTAATAAAATGTTTGTTTCCGTTTTCGAAGAATATCTCTCTTTAAAAAAAAAAATCATATAGCGATCATTCTTACTGATCATCATCTATTCATTTCGCGTCATCACACAACTTCTTGCCAATATGTGCCAAATCTTCGATTGATAATAAAAGTGTGATTGTAATGTTCCTTTCCTCCTTCTCTCTCTTGCAGTCTCCGTGATGACATCGCTGACAAAACCGAGGTAAAACAAACTAGCTCTATTTTTGTTTTTAGAAATCGTGAAATACAACCAGAACATTGTAGGCACTCGTAGATAATACACTCAATATCCTCTCTATCTTGATAACAATACAAATATTTATCTCTGAATCTTGCTTACAGACTATTATTGTACTTGTTCTGAATATAATTACCAGAAGCTGTAGGTGTATAGGAGCAGCCATAGTAGAAGTAAATATCACAAGTAGTAGTTGTAGTAGTTCTAGTATAAGTTATATTTTAAATCACTCATCAATTTTTGCACTGGTCAACAAAGTTACTAAATCCCATTAGTTAATATGATCAAAGCATGAAGTACTCTATAAATATGCTCAACTTATTCTAGCTTCTTCTCATATACAATATGTTGCCATGAATTATATTTCTATTGTTTCATACAAAGCATATGTCAGACGACCAGGCTCGCACGATTTCCAGTAGCTTTCTGGATTCCATAACACACGTAAGATAGTTTCCGTTTATTTCAAGTTATATCAATTCTCTTATACATGTATACATGTTGACTTTAATATAGAAGGAAAATACTTGTTTAACCGTACAATAAGATTGCTTTACTGATTAAGTTTCAAAATAACATGACGTTGATAAATACTATTTTTAACAATATTTAGAGAAACGTATAATTTTGAATTCATTACGTAATTTTGAAGCGGACTGCAATTAAAGAGTTAAGTTTATACGCAATTCGTGTTTTCCATGTTATCTTTTCCAATTTATTTCAGGATGCTGGAAAACTTGTTGAGCGACGCATCCGTGCTGATGAGGTAATGACATTTAATGTAATGGATCTGGAATGGCATTTAAAAGAAAACAAATTGCATTGTCATCACGATCCATAAATCAGAATTTTACTACATTATAAATAGAGAGCTTAAAGGGATAGTTGAGTTTTGGTATAGAGGGAGCTACTCAAAATAATTTGTTTGTGAGATAATGAATGATAATGAATGAGAGTGAAAATCGAAAGAGCATACAATTTTAATGACAGAATAAACTTTATTTGATCAAAATCGGTTTAGAAATGGCTGAAATATCCATTAACATAACCATTCGTAATAAATGTGGGGCCCCACAAATATTCGACAATCTTGAACCAGCCGTTAAACATTTTTTGTAATGCTTCCTCTTTTCAAAAAATTACAAAAGTGGTTTTTAAATAGTTGTTAATCTCTCTATCTAATCACTATTTCAACGTAACATCACCGTGCACAATATTTCATTTGAAATGGTTAAAACCGACGAGTGTTCAGAGAGCGCCCTCTTGAGTTTAAACAACTCTTTTTTTTTTTTAATGATAACAGGCTTTTTACTTAGTTATTTGTAATTTTGTATTCTTTTCAAGCATGGTGGAGTTATAATTATTAGTTTTAAATGTAATGATGCAGGTTTTGTTTACTAAAATTCAGGTTGACCAAAACTGTACTCTCTTTACCAGAACTCAACTATCACTTTAAGGTCCATTTTTGGCACGCCATCTCGATGATAATCTATTAAAAAGATGAAATTAAATTTGCATAAATTACAATCCAGACAAATGAGTACGTTAACTTTCTATTATTCTTGGATTTTTAAACAGGAAATTCTGCTTCAGAAAGCCGAGGCCCGGGAAATACAGCTTCTTGCAACGGCGCAGCACATCGTCTGTCTTGCATTTCAGGTAAACATTTGAATATTCGTTTGACTGTAAGTTGGCTCTTTAGTATCGTTTTGTACTTTTAAGTTCAATTTTTACGGTGAATTTCTAATTATATTTTGGAATATAATAATTTTTGTATCGAATGCCATGATTAAAGTGATCCATTAACTTTGTACAAATTTATTGGAGCTTCCCCTTTCCTTTAATAAACATGATCAAAAGAAGACGTACTCTATTATGCTCAAAGGTAAAGGCCAGTTTTGGAAACGCCCCCTCTCAAACAAATGAAATGGAAGCTCTTATTACCAATAATGTGAAAGAATATAATTGTACTAATAGGATTATCCAAATTTGGCCAAGAAACCGCCTACTAATTGATATATTTGCAAAATTATAACTTGATCTGCTGCAGATAGAGATCGCCAACTCCGGAATCGCCCATACGCTACGTACAATGGCCACGTGCGAGTACACGAGGTGTTCGTTTTTACGGGCTTGTCCCCAGCTTGTCGATATCCCCCCCAGCGCTAGCGGCGTGGACAGGTCCGAACTGGCGGTGGATTTATAAATTTCACAGGCGGATATTGGATTTCTTCCGATATTTCTGTATTTAATGATGCTTAGGTTCCGATTTTAACACACAAGTCATATTCCAATACTTATTCAACAATAATGATCAATATAGATGTATTCGGCTTCTTTCCCAAAACTGGAATTCATCTTTAACGTATTCTAACTCATTCTCATAGAGTTTCCATAAACATTGTGACTTTTGTTTTATACAAAGCTCGTGTCAGACAAGATGGCGCTCGACACATCAAGGGATTTTCTAGATGCCATTACACACGTAAGAGTTTCATTTATTATAATGTTAACATTAATGCGCTTCAAGAAGTCATTCAAACACATATATCGCATATTCTGATTTGGTTTGATTTGTTTTATTTATACAGTTACCTTGCAAAAGATGTTATAGTATCAGGACCTTTGTAATAATAATATATTATAATATTCTCGATTTATATAGCGCCTAATATGATTGATAATCATATCTATGCGCATTACAGTGCGTGTGATATCATTACCCCGGTCATCGGATGTATATACTGCAATCAATCCAGCACACCTAGTGCACATTGTCCACTCCCTGGGGAGCATTCCAGCCAGGCAACCTTGTATAGGTTGTATACTTGACTTTCAATTAATTATTGTATTGTAATGCAGGTTGCAACGTATGATTTACGTAATTAAAGGGCATCAAGCGTGGGGATGCTACACAGCGGGTCGCCATTTTGAACTGGGCCAGTTTGCGCGCACCGCATGACACTGAGCTAACGTGCATCACGCACCGTGCGCAACGTGTACTTAAGATGGCGCCGCGCATCTGATTTGACGAATCTGAAGTACCTTTAAGTAATTCAGGTCCTATTATTCTGTTTATTACAGGATGCTGGAACACTTGTTGAGCAACGCAACCATGCTGCCAAGGTAATGACATGAAATGAAATAAATTTGTAATGGAATTTAGACAAACCAGCACCTTTAATATCGCTCGTGGTGGAAACGATGTTTGTAATAATGATGGTGATAATAATAATTGTAAGGAATATGATAATAATAATGAAAATAATAATAATAATAATAATAATAATAATAATAATAATAATAATAATAATAATAATAATAATAATAATAATAATTATAATGATCATTATTATTATTATTATAAATAAAATAATAACCTTGATAAAAATTATAACAATAAAGATTTGATTGATTTGACGTCTGAGAGTGAGAGGAAGGAGCGGGAGTATATAGAAGAAGAAGAGGAGGTAGAAATGGCGGATGATGATGAGGAGGACGATGAGTTCATGGTAACGAATGGAGAGCAGCAGGAGGAGCAGGAGGAGGAGGAAGAAGAAGATGAAATGGCATACGCACATACAAGACGCGCCTTTTGACTGTGTGTTTGTGTGTATGGGGAGGGGGTACATTAAAGCGCAGATATCGGACAAAATTATTTTAACAAATCTGGTTAGAATTATTAAAGTGTGAATACGGTGCTTTTTTTAAACATCAGAATGACTGGAATATCCAACTCTACATCTTATAATCCTCATTCAGTTTTACTGATGTATAAAACATTGAATCACTCTAGCCAAATGATCCGTACACTGTGGTCACTCTTATCTTATCAAGATGGAGTTTAGCTGCTGAATTGTTAGGAGATATGGGAAATACACAACTATTATTACTTCGTAGAATAGTTTCAAATTAATAATGGATACAATGTTATTTCTCTCTAGACGCAAACGGTCAATGTTGCAGTGGTAGACCGTCCGCCCATTGAATATTATTGGGATCACATCAATAATTTGTTGGACGACAGAGAGGTAGGCCATTATTTCTGATTTTAATCTATGTTTAATTTTGTATCCATTTGTACTTATGTTTTTGTGAAACAAGCATTTCCATCGTGTTTTAGTAATGTATAAAACTGGCTACAATTTGGTCTCTGGTACACTGAGGCATTATTTGAATTAGCCTTAAATAAATACATAAATATATATTTCAATTTGAATGGTTTTCTAATAACGGGCTCGTTGATTAAGTTGTTGAATAACATTTGATTTTGATTTGTGTATTCAATTTTGGCATGAATAATTTGTTGTTGGATAATAATTATGCAAGTATTGCATTTGCGGAGACATTTAATCGCTCATTGCATTAACTAATTGGAAGATACTGGCAATCATTTGCAATAGCCGTATTCTGGTAATAGATTTTCTGCGAATATTTCTTTTCCTTCCTCACCAGATGCACATCGATTATTTACTAGCCGAAGCGCGTATGGAGAACGAAATGGCCGAGCGCCATCTTCGCTTCCGTTTGAAGACAAGTCCGTTTAGAATAGAGGATCTAGAAATACTTTATGGTGATGACAAGGACGACGATGACGACAATGGGGACGAGGAGATGGCTTTGGCCGAAGACCAATGCTTAGTGGATAACCGTCAGCTGAATGAATTAAGATGGAATATCATCGCTGAGTCGTTAGACTATCGACAGGTATGTCATTATGTTATTTTTTAAATGTGAATGGTCTTCTAATTATATTCTATGGTCTTCTAAGTATTGATTGATTAATTCACTGACGGTTCCTTTGATTTTTTTAATGATTTATTAATTTATTTATTCTTCGATTGGTTGATTTTCTGTTTGATAATTTTAGTTTATAAGTTGGTATATTGAGATGATTGATACTGTTATTCGTCATTGAATGTGACGATATTGACAATTCTTTTAAAAATCATTAACCGTTTTAATATATAGTATTTCATTTCTCACCAGGAAATCATCAAGGAGATGATAAGGGATGATGAACAACTAGAGGGGCTGGAACAGAAGGTGGAAATGGTAGATGATGACGACGATGAGGAGACATTCACTGCATGCCAGGCAGAGAAAAGGGTACACTTTTAACATTCTTCTTATTGCGATTGATTAAAATCAAATTATTCACGGATCTTAGGAACCAATGATCATGCGAATAATTCAAAGATGGAAGAATTGTCCTAGACCTAATAGTTTACGTATTGGTTTTATTTTCCAATTTAAGGAACCTGCTCCAACTACATCCCACCTACGTGACCCCTACGTGACTTAAATGTGACTTAATAAAGCGCTATATCAAAGTGGACATTATAATTATTATCTATGTCTTGTGAACATGACTGTACTTCCCGAAGGCTCTGCTTGAAAGGCGCATCAAGAAGAACGCGGAGAAGCTCCGAAAGCACAGGGCAGTCAACGAAGCCATCAACCAGGCGAATGAAGAGAAGAGGAAGCTCACCGCCGAGAAGATACAGATCAAGGAGGAGGAGCTATGGTGGCAGCATAGTTATCAAGTAAGAAACTATAGTGGAAGCATAGTTATCAAGTAAGAAACTATGGTGGCAGTATAGTTATCAAGTAAGAAACTATGGTTGCAACATAGTTATCAAGTAAACGTTATATGGTGGCAGCATAGTTATCAAGTAAAAGCTATGGTGGCAGCATATTTATCAAGTAAAAGCTATGGTGGCAGCATAGCTATCAAGTACAAGCTATGGTGGCAGCATAGTTATCAAGTAAGAAGCTATATGGTGGCAGCATAGTTGTCAAGTAATAAGCTATGGTGGCAGCACAATTATCAAGTAAGAAGCTATGGTGGCAGCATAGTTATCAAGTAAAAGCTATGGTGGCAGCATAGTTATCAAGTTAAAGCTATGGTGCACATGTTTCTTTCAGCAAAGCACTTTATCTACATTTGCTGCTCTCAAATTAAGGTGTAGTAAATGGTTACTTGGCAGGAATGTATTCCTTGAAATGCTTGAGCGAAAATGAAGGCATTGATTAGAATGGAAAATAATGAATTTTTTGTCTATTCTACTAAAAAAAATCAATTTCCATAGGATTTGTACACAAATCACAAAATGTAGCGATTTTCGGGCCGACGTTCGCTTACAAAAGGTCACGTGACTTTAGAACTGTAGATCCGGTCGTCCCAAAATTTGGTCTCAAAAGTTGCGCAAGACTTCAGTGAAAAAACCAGGGGGGTGTCACTGCTGCCAGAGTGCAGCGATTTTTGCTCACCGGAAGAGCCTACAACTGGTTGCATTATGGGCTACTTGGAAACTACAGTTAACCAATCACAGAGTAGTTCAAACGCGTCGTCACGGGATCGAGGTCAATAAAACAAGTTCATATGCATACGTCACAATGGCTCCCATTGTTCTCATAAGCGTGATGAAATCTAGGACAGTGCGCAGGAAAATAGGCGCGATAGTTTACACACTGCATAGCACAGGGGGGTGTCACTGCTGCCAGAGTGCAGCGATTTTTGCTCACCGGAAGAGCCCACAACTGGTTGCATTATGGGCTACTTGGGAACTACAGTTAACCAATCACAGAGTAGTTCAAACGCGTCGTCACGGGATCGAGGTCAATAAAAACAAGTTCATATGCATACGTCACAATGGCTCCCATTGTTCTCATAAGCGTGATGAAATCTAGGACAGTGCGCAGGAAAATAGGCGCGATAGTCTACGCACTGCATAGCATGATGATTGGTCCAGTATTTCTAGGTCACTACGCGATGACGTAGAGAAGTGGGCTACGGGAGCTTCAAAAATCGGTTCACTCCGCCATGTTGCCCATGTACAAAGTCTATGGGACACGTGACTTGCGCGCGTTAAGTGAGCCTTCTAGTTATAAACGGGTTGGTTTGTTTATTCATACTTCTATGGCATAGCATGATGATTGGTCAAGTATTTCTAGGTCACTACGCGATGACGTAGAGAAGTAGGCTACGGGAGCTTCAAAAATCGGTTCACTCCGCCATGTTGCCCATGTACAAAGTCTATGGGACACGTGACTTGCGCGCGTTAAGTGAGCCTTCTAGTTATAAACGGGTTGGTTTGTTTATTCATACTTCTATGGAAAAAACTCATGAAGTCTCGCGGCAAAACCTGCGCGTGTTGCAGAATTATCACGCGAAAAGTCGAGGGGAGGGGGGGGGGGTACGTGGATTCCACCCCCCCCCCCCCCCCCGGGGGGGGGGGGGGGCTTGGTTAGGGTTAACTGTGACTTAATTAAGAAAGCGCTGTATCAAAATGGACATTATTATTATTATCTCTGTCATGTGGACATTACTGTACATCCCGAAGGCTCTGCTTGAATGGCGCATGAAGAAGAAGAAGCTCACCGCCGAGAAGACGCAAATCAAGGAGGAGCGGGCAAGGAGAGCCCGGATCAGCCAGCTGGTGGTGGCTCGCCAACAGAGGGACGAGATCAGATACAACCGCAGACAGATGGTCCGCAACTCCAAGCAGCTCAGCCTTGGTCGACCAGGTGGAGGGGTATGTATGCGTTACTGGAATGACTGGAATATCCCAACTCTACATCTTATAATCCTCATTCAGTTTTACTGATGTATAAAACATTGAATCACTCTAGCCAAACGATCCGTACACTGTGGTCACTCTTATCTTATCAAGATTGAGTTTAGCTGCTGAATTGTTAGGAGATATGGGAAATACACAACTATTATTACTTCGTAGAATAGTTTCAAATTAATAATGGATACAATGTTATTTCTCTCTAGACGCAAACGGTCAATGTTGCAGTGGTAGACCGTCCGCCCATTGAATATTATTGGGATCACATCAATAATTTGTTGGACGACAGAGAGGTAGGCCATTATTTCTGATTTTAATCTATGTTTAATTTTGTATCCATTTGTACTTATGTTTTTGTGAAACATGCATTTCCATCGTGTTTTAGTAATGTATAAAACTGGCTACAATTTGGTCTTTTGTACACTGAGGCATTATTTGAATTAGCCTTAAATAAATACATAAATATATATTTCAATTTGAATGGTTTTCTAATAACGGGTTCGTTGATTAAGTTGTTGAATAACATTTGATTTTGATTTGTGTATTAAATTTTGGCATGAATAATTTGTTGTTGGATAATAATTATGCAAGTATTGCATTTGCGGAGACATTTAATCGCTCATTGCATTATCTAATTGGAAGATACTGGCAATCATTTGCAATAGCCGTATTCTGGTAATAGATTTTCTCCGAATATTTCTTTTCCTTCCTCACCAGATGCACATCGATTATTTACTAGCCGAAGCGCGTATGCAGAACGAAATGGCCGAGCGCCATCTTCGCTTCCGTTTGAAGACAAGTCCGTTTAGAATAGAGGATCTAGAAATACTTTATGGTGATGACAAGGACGACGATGACGACAATGGGGACGAGGAGATGGCTTTGGCCGAAGACCAATGCTTAGTGGATAACCGTCAGCTGAATGAATTAAGATGGAATATCATCGCTGAGTCGTTAGACTATCGACAGGTATGTCATTATGTTATTTTAAATGTGAATGGTCTTCTAATTATATTCTATGGTCTTCTAAGTATTGATTGATTAATTCATTGACGGTTCCTTTGATTTTTTTTAATGATTTATTAATTTATTTATTCTTCGATTGGTTGATTTTCTGTTTGATAATTTTAGTTTATAAGTTGGTATATTGAGATGATTGATACTGTTATTCGTCATTGAATGTGACGATATTGACAATTCTCTTAAAAATCATTTACCGTTTTAATAATATAGTATTTCATTTCTCACCAGGAAATCATCAAGGAGATGATAAGGGATGATGAACAACTAGAGGGGCTGGAACAGAAGGTGGAAATTGTAGATGATGACGACGATGAGGAGACATTCACTGCATGCCCGGCAGAGAAAAGGGTACACTTTTAACATTCTTCTTATTGTGATTGATTAAAATCAAATTATTCACGGATCTTAGGAACCAATGATCATGCGAATAATTCAAAGATGGAAGAATTGTCCTAGATCTAATAGTTTACGTATTGGTTTTATTTTCCAATTTAAGGAACCTGCTCCAACTATACATCCCACACACGTGCCCCCTATGTGACTTAAATGTGACTTAATAAAGCGCTATATCAAAGTGGACATTATAATTATTATCTATGTCTTGTGAACATGACTGTACTTCCCGAAGGCTCTGCTTGAAAGGCGCATCAAGAAGAAGGCGGAGAAGCTCCGAAAGCACAGGGCAGTCAACGAAGCCATCAACCAGGCGAATGAAGAGAAGAGGAAGCTCACCGCCGAGAAGATACAGATCAAGGAGGAGGAGCTATGGTGGCAGCATAGTTATCAAGTAAGAAACCATAGTGGCAGCATAGTTATCAAGTAAGAAACTATGATGGCAGCATAGTTATCAAGTAAGAAACTATGGTTGCAACATAGTTATCAAGTAAACGCTATATGGTGGCAGCATAGTTATCAAGTAAAAGCTATGGTGGCAGCATAGTTATTATACAAATGATGCACAGGCATGAGTGGATCGGTACGAATTGGATGCACGAGTTTAACTTTGGTATGGTTTAAACCCACGAGCGCAGCGAGTGGGTTTTAGACCATTTCCAAAGTTAAACGAGTGCATACAATTCTTACCGATCCACGAAATATGCCTGTGCAGCATTTGTTTTATAAAATGGGCGCGAAAAAATGTGAAAATCAGACTTTTTCCCAGTAATGGCTAAATTGTCTAAATTTACCGACCCATGGCTTCAAAAGTACTAACCCATGGTTTCAAAAGTACTAACCCATGGCTTCAAAAGTACTAACCCATGGCTGGGAAAAAATTTGATTTCACATTTAAATTTTTTTAATTTTTTTTTTATTATAAAATGTTGCTTATATTAATTTAAAAAAAAAAAAAATAAAAACATAAATAAAAACATAAATTTAACAAATTTTTTTTTTTTTTAGATGAAATAAAAAAAATTCTATAAATTTGAACATAAAATTTTTGTTTTTGAATGATAATTTTTTTTTTTTTTTTTTTTTTTAAATCCACGAAATACCCCTGTGCAACATTTGTTTTTATAAAATAAGCGCAAAAAAAAATGAAAATCAAACTAAAGTGAGCCATGCATCAGTAAAAAACTTTTACATGCTAATTGACCAATCAGAATGCAGGGATTCTTCTACCCATTTTATAACAAGTAAGAAGCTATGGTGGCAGCATAGTTGTCAAGTAATAAGCTATGGTGGCAGCACAATTATCAAGTAAGAAGCTATGGTTGCAACATATAGTTATCAAGTTAAACTATGGTGGCAGCATAGTTATCAAGTAAAAGCTATGGCGGTGGCACAGTTATAAAGTTTATAGAGTAAAAGCTATGGTGACAGCATAGTTATCAAGTAAAAGCTAAGGTGGCAGCATAGTTATCAAGTAAAAGCTATGGTGGCAGCATAGTTATCAAGTAAAAGCTATGGTGGCAGCATAGTTATCAAGTAAAAGCTATGGTGGCAGCATAGTTATCAAGTAAAAGCTATGGTGGCAGCATAGTTATCAAGTAAAAGCTATGGTGGCAGCATAGTTATCAAGTTAAAGCTATGTTGCACATGTTTCTTTCAGCAAAGCACTTTATCTACATTTGCTGCTCTCAAATTAAGGTGTAGTAAATGGTTACTTGGCAGGAATGTATTCCTTGAAATGCTTGAGCGAAAATGAAGGCATTGATTAGAATGGAAAATAATGAAGTTTTTGTCTATTCTACTAAAAAAAATCAATTTCCATAGGATTTGTACACAAATCACAAAATGTAGCGATTTTCGGGCCGACGTTCGCTTACAAAAGGTCACGTGACTTTAGAACTGTAGATCCGGTCGTCGCAAAATTTGGTCTCAAAAGTTGCGCAAGACTTCAGTGAAAAAACTCATGAAGTCTCGCGGCAAAACCTGCGCGCGTTGCAGAATTATCACGCGAAAAGTCGAGGGGAGGGGGGTAGGGGGGGGGGGGTACGTGGATTCCACCCCCCCCCCCCGGGGGGGGGGGGGGGGCTTGGTATGGGTTAACTGTGACTTAATTAAGAAAGCGCTGTATCAAAATGGACATTATTATTATTATCTCTGTCATGTGGACATTACTGTACTTCCCGAAGGCTCTGCTTGAATGGCGCATCAAGAAGAAGAAGCTCACCGCCGAGAAGATGCATATCAAGGAGGAGCGGGCAAGGAGAGCCCGGATCAGCCAGCTGGTGGTGGCTCGCCAACAGAGGGACGAGATCAGATACAACCGCAGACAGATGGTCCGCAACTCCAAGCAGCTCAGCCTTGGTCGACCAGGTGGAGGGGTATGTATGCGTTACCTTTGAATGTTTGCAAGAGATAATCACCATTTTCATCATCAATATCATCATCATCATCAACCATCATCATCATCATCATCATACATCATCATCATCATCATCATCATCATCATCATCATCATCATCATCAATCATCATTGAGCACTGTAGCACTTTCCCTCTTGCACGGGGCCACTATATAACTAAGTCAATGTTAGTGTCCTGTAACTCATTTATAAAACACTTGCAACTATTGTAAGTGTCCAATTATTGTAACTACCATGGCAACAGCTGCAATGCTCCATGCTGATTGGATGTTGACCCACTAGTTACAATAATTGGATACTTACAACAATTGCCAGTGTTTTATGAAATGGGTTACAGATCAGCCAACTAGATTTTAAAATAACGAATTATCGAATACGACCGTGTCCAGTTCCATCCATTTTTAAACCAATAATGGGAATGAGAATTTGTATATTCCTCAAATAAAATGACATTTTATGGCCATCAGTGTTTGTCTCAGGACAAAACACATTGGGAGAAAATTGTTTTACTTGCGTAAACGCACCACTAGCATTGAAATACAATACGCACCCCTGCCTTTGCCAAAGCTTCTGCAGGGTTTTAAATTTTGAGACAATTTGGGTCGTGGATCTTCAAGCTAAGCTTTGAATTGAATCAAATGTTCACTTAAGTGGGTAAAAAAAAAAAAAAAAAAAAAAATATGTTCTACTTAGGGGATTTTTAAAAACGGCAAAGTTAGATGTACATTAAGTGCATAGGTACTGCTATATTTCTAAGAATTCTGGTCGTACGGTATTCAGTTTTCAGTAATTTTGGTTCGATCATTTGTCTTGTGAAGGTTTTGTCCCCTACCGTCTCTGGCTGGAAGTCTGACAAGATCAGCACCTGTAACGGCATCAGCAATGGTGGTGACAGTGACAATGCCTTCCCCCTCTACTACGAGACCACTGCAGATCTCACGCCCGGACAGAAACACGATGAGTTCTTTGACGGGCCACCAGAGCCAGAAGCCGCAACACCTAGCGATACAAATTAATAGACTAGCTTTTTATTCAGTCTACTACAAAATTGGAGGACTATACATTTTGACTGCAGAGCTGTATGGGGGGGGGGGGGGGGGGGGGTTCTGCAGAGTGTTGGTTTCCTGCAGAAAACATTAGCATTTGAAGAATAACCATGTATTAATTAATTTATATCGAGTTTTTTTGCCGACCCTTGGTAGAAACGTATTTTAAATTTGCTCGATGAAGGGTCGCATCCTGAGCAAACAATTTGTGGTTTCGCTTGATGAAAAGTAAAATGTCAAGCAAGTTTTATCATGAATTTATAACCTATGCAATTTTAACAATTTTCAGGAAAGAGGGCTGGATGGAGCGGAGCTTTGTTAAAATGAGGAAGTGACTTTTAAGCCAAATGTGGTTGTTTTTCAAGGTATAACTAAAATGGTATCCAATTCGGTTCTGCAGCATGCATGCCGTTCCAGCTTTTAAAGCAACTAAAGAAGCGCTTTAAAAAAAACCAACATCAATGTTAGCAGCATACACGCTTCTCAAGAACACCAGAGTTGCAAAACTGTTTGACTGACATGGTCGCCCGTTTGCTTCTGCGGCATGCTGTTTAAGCTTTTAAACCAACTGCAAAATCATTTAGAGGCATATACTGTATATGTCGACAGCATACAAATATATCAAAGAACACCAGAATTCTTATACAACTGTTTACAGCAAAGTATAGGTTTCGTACAATACAATACACCAAATTAACTTATAGCAATATTTTCTAAGACCGAGGTGGCAGCATATTTATCAAGTGAATGACGTAACATCTGATATTTGCAAGCAATACAATGCACGCATTAACTGTAACCGTATACATTTTGAGCAACTCACAGTTTTGATACTACAATGATGGAAACTTCTCGAATACTGTGGTGGCAGCATAGTTATCAAGTTGATAAAATCTGATATTTGGAGCAAATATAGGCGTTGTGCAATACGATAGAACAAGTAAAAAAAACAACGATTGTTGCAGCATAGTAATTAGATAAATTACTATGGTGGCAGCATAGTTATCAAGCAAAATACTTTAGTGGCAGCATAGTTTGATATGAGCGATGAACAACTCACCACCTATAGACTAGTAAATATAACTATGGTGGCAGCAACGTTGTCAAGTAAAAGCTATGGTTGCAGCATATTTATCAAGTAACAGCTATGGTTGCAACATAGTTATCAAATAAAACACTATGGTGGCAGCATAGTAATCAAGTAAGAAACTATGGTGGCAGCATAGTTATCAAGTAAGAAAATATGGTTGCAACATAGTTATCAAGTAAATGCTATGGTGGCAGCATAGTTGTCAAGTAAAACATTATAGTGGCAGCATAGTTATCATGTAAAACACTATGTTGGCAGCATAGTTATCAAGTAAAACACTATGGTGGCAGCATAGTTATCAAGTAAAAAAACTATGGTGGCAGCGTAGTTATCAAGTAAGAAACTATGGTTGCAACATAGTTATCAAGAAACAGCTATAATGACAGCATAGGTATCTATTAACAGTTATGGTGGCAGCATAGTTATCAAGTAAAAAATTTGGTGACAGCACAGTTATCAAGTAACATCTATGTTGACAGCATAGTTATCAAGTTAGAAACTATGGTTGCAACATAGTAATCAAGTAACAGCTATGGTGGCAGCATAGTTATCAAGTAAACACTATGGTGGCAGCATAGTTATCAAGTAACATCTATGTTGACAGCATAGTTATCAATTTAGAAACTATGGTTGCAACATAGTTATCAAGTAACAGCTATGGTGGCAGCATAGTTATCAAGTAAACACTATGGTGGCAGCATAGTTATCAAGTAACAGCTATGGTGGCAGCATAGTTATTGAGTAAACACTATGATGGCAGCATAGTTATCAAGTAACAGCTATGGTGGCAGCATAGTTATCAAGTTAAAAACTATGGTGGCATCATAGTTATCAAGTAAACAATATGGTGGCAGCATAGTTATCAAGTAACAGCTATGGTGGCAGCATAGTTATCAACTAACAACTATGGCTGCAACATAGTTATCAATGAACAGCTATGGTTGCAACATAGTTATCAAGTAAAAAACTATGGTGGCAGCATAGTTATCAATTAAAACACTATGGTGGCAGCATAGTTATCAAGTGAAACACTATGGTGGTAGCATAGTTATCAATTAAAACACTATGGTGGCAGCATAGTTATCAAGTAACAGCTATGGTGGCAGCATAGTTATCCCAAGTAAAACAACAACTATGGTGGCAGCATAGTTATCAAGTTAAAGAATATGGTGGCAGCATAGTTATCAAGTAAACACTATGGTGGCAGCATAGTTATCAATTAACACCTATGGTTGCAACATAGTTATCAAGTAAAAGCTATGGTGGCAGCATAGTTATCAAGTAAACACTATGGTGGCAGCATAGTTATCAAGTAACAGCTATGGCGGCAGCATAGTTATTGAGTAAACACTATGGTTGCAACATAGTAATCAAGTAACAGCTATGGTGGCAGCATAGTTATCAAGTAACAGCTATGGTGGCATCATAGTTATTGAGTAAACACTATGGTGGCAGCATAGTTATCAAGTAACAGCTATGGTGGCAGCATAGTTATCAAGTTAAAAACTATGGTGGCAGCATAGTTATCAAGTAAACACTATGGTGGCAGCATAGTTATCAAGTAACAGCTATGGTGGCAGCATAGTTATTCAGTAAACACTATTGTGGCAGCATAGTTATCAAGTAAACACTATGGTGGCAGCATAGTTATCAAGTTAAAAACTATGGTGGCAGCATAGTTATCAAGTAAACACTATGGTGGAAGCATAGTTATCAATTAACAGCTATGGTTGCAACATAGTTATCAAGTAAACTATTTGGTGACAGCATAGTTATCAAGTAATAAACTATGGTTGCAACATAGTTATCAATTAAAATAAAACTACGGTGGCAGCATAGGTATCAAGTAAACACTATGGTGGCAGCATAGTTATCAAGTAACAGCTATGGTGGCAGCATAGTTATCAAGTAACAACTATGGCTGCAACATAGTTATCAAGTAACAGCTATGGTTACAACATAGTTATCAAGTAAAAAACTATGGTGGCAGCATAGTTATCAAGTAAACACTATGGAGGCAGCATAGTTATCAAGTAACAGCTATGGTGGCAGCATAGTTATCAAGTAAGAATCTATGGTTGCAACATAGTTATCAAGTAAAAACATATGGTGGCAGCATATTTATCAAGTAAAACACTATGGTGGCAGCATAGTTATCAAGTAAAACACTATGGTGGCAGCATAGTTATCAAGTAACATCTATGGTGGCAGCATAGTTATCAATTAAACACTATGGTGGCAGCATAGTTATCAAGTGAACACTATGGTGGCAGCATAGTTATCAAGTAACAGATATGGTGGCAGCATAGTTATCAAGTAAAAAAAATGATGGTGGCAGCATAGTTCTTAAGTAAGAAGCTATGGTGGCAGCATAGTTATACTCGAAACTCGAAGGGAATAGGTTAATGTATTGTATTACATTATTGCTTGAAGAAAATCAAAGCTGTTTATCTCCACCCCATCCAGCTTAATATCTTTAAGTTGATATCTACTTGAGATACGTTGAAATGGCATTTACTTAAAGACACACTACTTGCTTATATACTTACATCTGATGACACAATACCAGTTGGAAATCTTGGGGTTTATTTCCACAAAAACTTATACACAAAAAACCGAAATATTGCACGAAGGTAGAAAACTGGCAGTAGGTCAGCGTAAACCAGCAAGTGGATGTTATTTTGAATCTTGAACACCATGCGAGTAAATTTCGCGAGGGTTTTATTTTTGCGATTTTCGCGAGTCACTTGTGAATCGCGAAATTAACAACACGCTAAAATATTGACACAAATTGGAAAGCCATACATGTACGTGTATTGCATGCATTGCTGCACTAGCATCTCTCTCAAGATAGTCATGAATGCGTGTTGGTAACCGCCGCACGCGAATTTAACTACTCGCGAAATTATCGTAAAGTCCCGATTCGCGAAAATCTATGTACTCGAAATATAATATGGCGTATACAGTATCCTGCTTGATAGTTTGATCGAACAGCAAACTCTTCGCACTGTTGATTGGAAACAACATCTTTCCAGCTCATAATCAAGCTATAATATTATTGCTTGATGGAAGGGCTTTGAGGGACGACATATCCAATCCCAAAGCCTACTTTTGTTAGTTACAACAACATCCAGCAGTCGGACCCAAATAGGGATAGCATACCACACTTCAAGTTATTTTCATTGAGTTCCAATATTGGGGACAGAATATCATGTCCGATTCGAGATCATCTTGACCACTTGCTACAACTTTTCTACTTTGAAGGTTTTATATCCACAAAAAGAAACAAATAAAACCGGTTATAGGCCCCCACAAGTATAGGAGGCTGAGGTATTTGGTCAAGCTATGCATGGAATTGTGAAAATTTGCCTTGACTATGACTTGTTGACATCGTTGAGTGTTACAGAGGTCTTCCAGGTCATATTGCTTGATGAAAGGGCTATTTAGGGACAACAGATCCAGTCCCAAAGGCTTCTTTAGTTAGTTTGCATGCATAGGCCTACTGCAGAACCAAATTGGGAAAGCATACCACGTTTCAAGTTATTTTCATTGTGTTCTATATTGAGGACAGAAATTCATGTCCAATTCAAGATCATCGTGACCACTTGCCAAATCTTTGAGGGTTTATATCCACAAAAACAAACAATAAAACCGGTTATAGGCCCCAACAAGTGAAAATGGCAATTGGTCAACCTATGGAATTATGAAAACTTTCCTCGACAGACTTCGTACCATCGTTGAGTGATACTGTACATATATACAGCTTTCCACATCACACCTAGTAATTTGTTGAAAATATAGCTATATTTAAGGGAAAGAAAAAAAACACCCAGCGCCTAAAGCATGCTGCAGAACCGAATACGGATACCATGTCAGTCAGTGATCACAGATTTCCAACATTGAGGACAAATCATCATGTTCAATTCAAGATCATTGTGACCACTTGTCGCAGTTTTCTTCTTAGGGGGTTTATATAAAAAAAAAAAAAAAAAAAAAAAAACGATTATAAGTCCCCCAATAATAGAAAACTGTTTTGCATTTATACCTATACACTGCATTCATAAGATCAATGGCGTTCATAATAAAGAACAGTCACTTCCCTTATTATCCTCAGTGTGTATTTAGAACAAACACTCTCTTCTTAGAATAACTATTTGTATTGTTGTCACCAGAATATATTAACATTCTTTTTTTAGTGACACGAGTGCGAAGCTTCATCCAGCCTTCTAACGTCTTTTCATGTATGCTCATCATGACCATGATACATACACCAACATTTCGTAGAAATTATTGAACAATTTTGTAGTCGAATTTACTATATTGCTATCAAGGGTCGGGCCAAGCAAATTTAGTGTGTTTTTGATTCTCACAAACAAATTAAATATATTATTCAAATTCAAATGATTTTACCATTAAAAAATCATTGCATTATATAATCAGCAAATGTATGCAAAGTGCATAATGTTGCCAAATATCTCTAGTGCAATTAAAACGCTTACTGTTAGCAAACTTGTCTTATCCCAGAGATAAATCAGGTCTAATGAATCAACATAAAAGTTAGTATATTTTCTAGAATACTATACTTTTTTTTCTAAAGAAGAATACAACATTATTAATGAACTATTATGCGAATGAATATTGAAAATCACAAATTTTGACTGAAATAAAATTATGATATGCATTAAATTGTACTGGATAAATGATTTAATAAAATAAAAAGCATAACAAATGTATCTACTGCCTTGCCTTGTGAATTATTCCTGGAGTTTTTAGTATAGTGAAGGACTTGTATAATTTTCAGATGAGCGTGACTGAAGATTGAATAGTGAGCAAAGTATAGGTTATCCCATCCATTTAAAAATGTTTGTCATTCAATTTTATAAATTTGTACTTCGATTTCGTCCCGAGAAGTCGAGAACGTGCCAATGCCAACTTCAATTTCGTCTATTGTCGACCAATTTTACAAAAAAAGTCAATTCAATTTAGTCGTTCGCCACACATATTTTGTCGATTACAATTCAAGTTCGTCGCTAACAGTTGCTGAACACATCTGTGACTGATGAATTTTAATTGTACTGGACGATAATGTGTGACAAATTACTAAATTGAATGGACTTTTTGTGAAATTGGTCCACAATAGACGAATTTAAAGTTGACATTGGCACATTTTCGGCTCAGTCCGGGGACGAAATCGAGGTACAAATTTATAAAATTGAATGACAAAAGTGTTAAAATGGATGGGAAAACCTATATTATCTACATATTGTATTGGTGTGATGGAAATTACAATTTTAATCCGAATTCTATAGAAACACCTTTGTAAATCACCAATTAAACACACACACACACGAACACGCAAACACACACACACACCCACAGGCAAACACACATACACACAGGCCCACAAACAAACACAGACACATACACACACACACGCACGCACACACACACACACAGACACACACACGCACTCACAAATATACGCACACACACATACATATGCGCAAACATACAACACATACACGAGTAGATACACACTAGCACATACACACGCTCACACACATGCACTCACACATACGCATACATACAGACACATTTGCACACATATACACACACATACAGCGCATAAATGTACACACATCCAGACACACACACACACACACTTACTCAGGCACGTACGCACACATTCATACAACCTACAAACATGCACATACACACACGCATACATGCATAATTTCTTGTATGATATAGCGTGCTCATAATTTTCACCTTATACCCGAGCATATGCGGCTGTACTGCAAGTCTGGCAATGGCCGTTTGAAGCTACATTAAACAAAATTATACCCCTAATTACGTATTCCGAATAGATTTCCTCAAAATGTCAAGGTTTTCTTTTTTTCTTTTTCGACAGCAAGAAACTTTCGTTATTCATCTTTTAGTACACCAATTCCTAAAAAGTTGTCAAGGTTAGATTTCTCGTAATAATTTTTCAAGCGACTGAGGTTCAAAAATTAAATTTCTATTCCCATAGACATAACACGCGGGGTAGCGCGTTGCATGATGGGTGCACGGCTTATGCATAATTCATTAGGGCCCAAAAGATTGGAAAATCAAGCTTTTCAGAAAGATTGGAAAAGTAATCTTGAGCCTGACTGACCTAATTTGAAAACAAATCAAACGCATGCAAATGTCCCCAATATTTCAAGTACCCTCAAACAAAACATTAGTCGGAACAAGTTACGCCAATCTTAGAGCATAGTTAGTATTTAATATTGAATAAAACAAATAAATATACAAACTAACGGCAATTGGTCAAACAAGTATTAAATGAATCCTATTCAAATTGATTCAAAGGACAGCTGGAAAGTGTGATATATCATTGTGGGTGGTTTTGTAGCGATTACAACAAAACGCTGTGATATTCAACCGGTTTCCCCGGTCATCAAAAGTTATATAATCCAGCTATCGACTGCTTTAGTTTGAATGAAATCCATGTCACAAATTTATACTACTTTGATATACATCTCTGTGTTTTCTTTTAAAATGCCAAGATTTGTTTGTTTACACCCAGTATTATTCAATAATTGTTCAAAAAAAAGTGAAGTTACATCCAAAAAACATGTTAAATGGACTTAGTAACGTTGTTCAAATCCTCAAAAATCCAATTGGAATTCTAGCAGTTCCCTCATACCTTGTTGTATTCGTATTAACAATATTAAAGCATGTTTTGTTTTTTCAAATTACACTTCCGTTAAAAAGATATTAACGATTGAAGTGTTCAGATGTAAAATTATCCACTGGACCACCGTGTACAAAGTGAGTGCAATGTGTTAGTGAATATCACTTTGCTATTTTGCTCATTACTCGGCCATATAACGTCCATTTAACTTGAAATGTTCACACAACACTCAGTGGACATATCAGATAACAATAGTATACATTGTATCAACCACTCATCACTTTTTGCACATGTCAACAAAGCGACTAGATCCCTCTTACATCACATAAACATTTTTGATGAAAACAATTGTTGAAACTTTAGGTATCTAGAGGGCGCCCTCTTGATTTAACGGCTGCTTTTTTTTCTCATGAAAAATGCCCTGTAACCACCGTTTTTGTATCATTGACGCTTCATTAAATGATAACTGTCAGTTTTAATTAGAGATACAATTAGATAAATAATATTTAGCGACGTAAAACAATTACATTATATTATTACTAATTTCCTACTTAAATTTGTCAGCATATACTTTCTATTATACTTTTAAATGACACACACTTTTAGCTATAAATTTATGATTAAATGGATAGTAGTTTTTATTTGGAGAGCGCTTCAAGATTTGTTTTGTGAGGTAACGAAAACCAAGTGTAACATATGTTGTTAAAGCACACAAAAGGACAGAATAAACTTAGTTTACTTTAAATCGGTTCAGATACAGATGAAATATCAAAACATATATCCTTTTGGAATAAATGTTGGGCCCACATATAATTTTGTAAGACAATTTAATTAAAACATTTATTAAACCTAAACATTTTGCAAAGTGCATCAAAGTGGTTTAAAGATTGTTTTTGATGATCTCTCTATTTAATTATCTTTTTAACCAAGCATCAGATACACATTTCTTGATGAAAAAATAGTTGAAACTTCCAGGTGTCGTGTTTTGTTCACTTATAACAAAAATTAAAATAGTCCTGTAATTTAGCAGTTTATAATTATTTTGGTCTACCTTTTAAGTATCATTGCATTATTACTGTTAGCTACTTAGACTCTATTTGACCAGAATTGTACTATCCCTTTAATACATATTTGTGATCGGCTATAGCAAAACCCGTCACTTGTCGGTAATTTTAAGTTCACACAATGTGTGTAAAAGACCTATGATTGTTCAATTTAAACAATCATATCTTCGCCAATTATTGTCCAATTAGTTAGAATAAAGAAACAATAAAGGCTTGTGATTTTGCCTTTGTAATGGTATGAACATCATTCTACATTTTAATTTTACCGACAAGTGCCGGGTTTTGCTAAAGCCGGTCACATTAGAAAATTAGATAAAATATCTTTAGCTACACAAACAAAATATTATTATTATTATCATTACTAATCTTTAGTCAGCATTTACGTTCTATAATATATCTAAAACGAAACACACTCCAGCTATAATGATATAATTAATTTATATAATATTTAGTTTCAAAAAGTGTTTTGTAAAATTAGGGAAATCATATTTAGCGACATGAAATCACATATATAAACATTATTATTACTAGTTTCCTATTACAATTTTGCCCATTTACTTTCTACTATACATTTTAAAACAAATGCACGTTATTATGGATACATATTAAACATTAAGAATTGTTTTGCAGAATAAGACTTATCACATTTAGCAACACAGACAAAATTATGTTATCATTACTATAACTCAACAATTGTTTTGCACAATTATATAATTAATAAGTAGTGACACAAATTAGTTTGTTATTGTCATTATCATTATTTCTTTCTTTATGATGTTATTTGCGAGAAGTTACTTTCTTTTAACATTTTAAAACAAAATACACTTCATCTAGCACGCTATACTTCATTTATATTTATTACTAATAATTATTTTGTTATTTACGTTATAATAAGTATATCTCTCTTTGTTTGGTTTTCTTGTTTACATTTACTATACATGTACTTTATAATTATACCAATCAACATAAAACACACTTCAACTACCACAGTATGATTAATACATATTTATGAACAATAACTGTTTTGTACAATCAAATACATGATATTTGGCGACACAAAACACAATTCCCTATTATTAATTTAGACATTTGTTCTAACATTTGCCAGCTTATACATTGATATTCTATTACACATTTAAAAGAAAAAGCACTTGCCCCAACTCATTCGACAAAAGCAATACAAATAGTAAGAGGTTTTTTAATAGGATCGTTAAAACATACAAATATACATAGAATGTGCCCTTTCGTTTACACCATGCACGCTGTGTTACTGTTGCACCATGAATGTTTATATTTTGTCCTAAACACTTTAATGTTGCCCCTAGTTTTTCCTTTTTTGTTAAAGGTGAAGGTTTCACTGTTTATTTTCTTCCAATTTTGTACTGAATTCCCGCAGGTTAACAAAACATAAATGCTTTACCAACATCCGAGTACATCCGAGACGTTTCTAGTTAGCTTCTTATTTAATATTGCAACATCCGAGTACATCTGAGACGTTTCTAGTTAGCTTCTTATTTAATATTGCAACATCCGAGTACATCTGAGACGTTTCTAGTTAGCTTCTTATTTAATATTGCAACATCCGAGTACATCTGAGACGTTTCTAGTTAGCTTCTTATTTAATATTGCAACATCCGAGTACATCTGAGACGTTTCTAGTTAGCTTCTTATTTAATATTGCAAATAAAAGAGATGGCCCAGTGTAATATGATCACACCACACTGGGTATCATAAAATACAACCGATAGATAAATTACCGTCCGGGCCCGTATTCATAAATCACCGCCACCTTAGTCCCAAATTAAGTTGATTCCAAATAATACAGTTTAGTCTGTGCTACACATATTTGCATAGTCCCCAACTAGGTTAAGCAGGTCAATCCAAATGAACCCACTAAGTTCACCCTAGTATGCAACTAAACGACCGGGTGTTTAATATCTAGATACATTATCCGCAATGGACTTATGCTAAAACTAATTAAACTAAACCAGCGGGATTTTATGAATATTATATGGGACCAGGAAATAACAAGTCTTTAGAGAACAGATAACAAAATGCTGCCTTTATCAGCAATACTACAATGACCTTACTCTTCGCTAACTTCAGTCCACAGTGATTTGACACACCACTTCTGGAGTCAAATCATTTAGAGGAGAGTTGCAATTAAAGTCCCACCACCGTTCAGCATGTTCAGGAGTGCTCTCCTCCCAGATGCAAGCACAATCTTCATTTCCATCATAGTTGTTCGGCTGTCCAACTTGCCAGTCTACAGAAAACAAAAAAGATCATACATACATGTTAAACATTAATAATCACACATCAGCATCATAATCCTATCAGGGAATCATTTGCAAAATAAACATGAATGGCAGAGTAAACTTAGATAACACAACTCTTAAAGGGACAGGTCCACTTTTTAAAAAAGGCCGGACAGCTTTCAGTTGACGGATGGGGATCAATGTAACACGCAAAAAAAAAATCAGAGCAAACAGCCCTCTAATTTGGATTCTACGAATGAAAAACGAATGCGTCCCTCCATTTAAAATATATATCGGTCAATAAAGGAGTTCAACTAATTTAGCATAATATTACAACAATATAGTACTAATTCTCGTAAAGGTATTGTAAAGCCGACATTTGTTAACGTATGTCACGGAAACAGATCTCAAAAAGAAAGAATATATAATTACATGTAGTCAGTTTAAGCGATGTTTGGGTATTTTGCTTGGTAAACACTCACACATTAGTACTTATGCGCGGGTCACGTAGCTAGCGCGGGTCATGTAGGGGTCATACATACCGATCTGACACTCCGTGAAATCTATGTACGAACTTACTCACCGGCCGAAAATACGTATGTACCTAATTAACCGACGTCCCTCAGTTTATTCAGTTTTAGGTCTATAACTCCACGAAAAGAGATTTCAAGCCCTAATTTTTTCAGGCATGCTATTAAATGACATTTCCTTTCATATAAGACAATAACCTCGCAACTTTTGAATTTTGGCTTGCAAAAGTGGATCTCTCCCTTTAATACTTTCTAAACCAATAAGTTCTTGACTCTTCCAAAGTATTTATACAGCTATTAGTTACATTTTGTGTGAACATCACAGACATCCTTTACTTCATTTTATCTCATGGATTTATATATCCAAACCATAAATGGTTAATACAATACACGGCTAACCGATCACAGATCAAAATTTCAAACATACCCAAGTTCAAAAGTCACAAGAACTAGCGCATGCCTGTATCACGAATTGGCACATTCTCGAGACTTTCGATCAATTGTTGTAAAACAGCACACGTGGTTGAAAGCATTATTATTATGCTATGCAAGCAATGCTACTTGAAATTCCACCCGTTTTTATTTTGTTAATGACACATGTGTTTAAATTCATTGAATCGCACTGTTGTACAATGGCAATTAATTTTATCGCGATTGTAAAACATTGCAATTTCTAAATACTCAATAAACTACAATATTTATATTTATCTTGCGAAACTACTTTGTGATAACTTAACTATGAAGTAATGGTTACCTCTTATATTTTGACATCGTTTTCCTAACTAGCATATGAATACTTTGGCGAGACGAAAACGTAACATGTATTGGTTATGAATGTACGAGCGGGTGTACGAGTAGCTGTTCCGGGAGGGACTTACGTATTGTGTTAGGTTTATACATATATACTGTAACTCATTGTATCTTACAATAAGAACTACATTCTATCATCAGTGTTTTTCAATATTCAGGAAACTCTTCCGGCAATATTATCATGTAAATAAACAGTCGTTATATAATTGTTCCTAGCTTTATGATGGTTCTTTCATGAAGTAGCCTTTGATTAAACATAGTTATCTAGCAACGAAATTAAGTATTACCAAAGAGCTATATCATGTATGTATAATGGCGGGTATACGAATGAACTATGCAAAAGTTTCACACACATGCAATGTCCCATGATCAATAACTGCATAACCACACCAAGATCCTGGAATAAGATTCTTAAAAAAAAGAGAAAGTATTTTAATGACGCCATATCTGAGTATCGAATAAACATACAATATGCCGTCGCGAATGTTGACAATGTCGTCAACAAGTTTGTCAACGTCACCGCATGAGACGTCAACTAAGCGTCTAACCATTGTTGCTAATACCCCCGTCAGACCTACTACGCTTTTGCTGCGCTCCTAATCCCTGTTGATAAATTTGGAAGCGCGAGGCGAAGTATTGTAGTAATGCTGCCGTCACACCAGAGCTACGCTTCTCCTGCGATCTAGACAATAGCTGATCACAAGCACTGGAATATATCTGCAAAATGTCTTTTCTCCAATGAGGATCTGAATGGGAAGATTATGTCACATGTGTCAATAGATATCCTTCCATGAATGCACAGACAATAACTCGCTGAACAATTTAAGATTAGGTCGCCAGAGTTCTGCGTTTGCTTTCGACATGTCCAAAAAAAGCGTAGCTCTTTCACGACGTCACACCTGCTCAACTTTTGTTCAGGGAGTCATTGTATGTTCATGCATGAGAGGCTATCCTTTCACCCATGTGCGATAATCCTCCCATTCATTCTTCATTTAATACTCGTTCGTACAATGCTTCGCCTCGCACTGCAACATTTATGAATGGGGATTAGAAGCGCAGCGATAACGCAGTACGAGCGTAGATGTGTGACGGCACCATAACGAGTAGCTAGAGTGGCCATAATATAAAATGTCTTTTGTTAAATGACGAATGTATGGGAGGATTATCGCACATGCGTGAAAGGATAGCCTCTCATGCATGGACATACAATGGCTCCCTAACAAAAGCTCAGATCGTGGCATTGCCTCGTTCATTTTGGACACCCCCAAAATGAACGTAGTAAAAGCGTAGATGTGACTTTTGTTCACGGTGGTATTGTCTGTGCATGCATGGGAGGTTTTCTTTTCGAGCAAGTGAGATAATCTTCCCATTCAGATCCTCATTGGACAAAAGACATCTTGCAGATATTCCAGTGCTTGTGACCAGCTATTGTCTAGAGCGCCGTGGAAGCTTAGCTCCGGTGTGACGCTACCATAAGTCTGATGCTATGTCGGAGGTTTTGAATATAATCCCCAATGCATCAACGTGTATTTCGTCTTTCAAAACAGCCAACGTAAAATTTTCCGAAAAAGCCAGGTACGCACCAGCGATCACATTGTAATCTGTTTCGCTGTCCCCGCAGTGAGCGATGTTGAGCACGGTACATTCGCAAAAAAAAAAAAAAAGCATCGGACAATCCCCAGGGGCCAAACTTTGGAGGCGCAAAGGACCCCTGTATCCCCGGGTACACCCCGGGAGACTCATATTTCTGGATTTATTACATTCTCCTCTAAATATTCATATGTTCAAAAATCAGTACGCTTTTCGATGCACAAAAGACCTCTGGGCTGCCGGTCTAACTGCAGTGGTCTCAAAACACTAACTATTTTTTACTATTAGTGAACCCTCGGAATATAATGATAGAAGTAACCAGAAATATTCGCTATGATTCGCGTTTATATGGGCAACAGTACAGGATTGTATTTTCTGAGCCCTGGGCCCCGTTGCAGAAAGAGTTACGATTGATCGTAAGTCCCAAAATTTATCGTAAATGGCCTTATAGCTCGTAACTTACGATCAATCCAAAATTTACGATCAATCCTGTTGCAGAAAGAAGTTACGATTTATATGAATCGTAACTATTGGTCGTAAGTTTTAAAATTGATCGTAACTTTACGATATGTAAAAAGGTGTCGTAACTTTAAGATCAATCCTAGGAGATGTACTTGGACAAACATACCAACACTCATTCAAGCACATAACTACACATAAAAACTCATCCTCACAAAACAGATAAGCATACAGTGTTACTCATTGATTCATACATACATGCATATAATACACATATACAGTAGGTGAAACAGTCTGTGACTTAAACACGTTACTATACTATACACATATATACATACATAAACACACACACACACATGTATATATCCACACACACACACACACACACATACACACATACACACATACATACAATCAAACCTTTCTCAGCAGCCTCTTGTCTATACCAGCAAACCGGTCAACAGTGATCACTACACTGATAAATAAAACAATGGTATTAATCTATTTGTAGAGGGCACCTAATTACAGTGGCAATTTTTCTTGTTACTCTTCAGTGGTCATTATACAGTACTAAGGTTTGACTATATTAAACCGTAAGTGCCTGTATAGAAACAAAGGGTAATGCTTTACTTGACTGAGAATGAAATAGCCAACAAAGTGCATGTATTTTTATTCTTCAAATTTTTAATCCCAAAAGAATACACAACACATATGACTTTCGATTCACTCCATCAAATGGAATGTTATCATTTTGCAGTGAAATTAATACATTCTCTAATGACTATGCCAGTCCTTTTTCCCAAGATAAAATCATAATAATACATAGCAAGAATACTACGCTATGTAGAGCACTATTTAGATGCCCATTATATATTATAATCAGGTGCAGTTAGAAACCCATACAATAATCTTGTGCACCATATCAACTACCCAGGGACAATATTGAATAATAATAATAATAATTATACTAATAATAATGGTGGCTACTTAAATATAGCGCACGTTCCGCCTTTCGACGCTCGCGGTGCATCACTTTACCCCGTTCATCGGATACATACTGCACTCAAAGTGCACATTGTCCACTCCCTGGTGAGCTTTCCAGCTAGGCAACCTCGTAGGTGCACACAGTGCTACGTAATCCTGTCCATCCTTCCTGGTCCCCATTTATACACCTGGGTCGAGAGCAGCAAATGTGGATAATGTTCTTGCTGAAGGAAAACTGCGATGGGCATACCTTGGGTTCGAACTCGGGACCTCACATTGGAAGGCACGCGCTCTACGAATCTCGCCACACCACGTCTTGCCAACTCTTCTTGCTCGGTCGGTCATCCTTCTCCAGCTTGGGCGGATCCCTTCGTCGTGGTCTTCTACCCGGGGGAGTCCACCATAGAGTTTGGTTTGCTAGATATCCCAGCAAATTCAGGCGTCTACTATAGACACGGGAGGCTGCTTGGTGAGCTGAAATATAATACAAAACATGAAAATAAAAACAAAGTTGTACTCGATAGTCTTGTTCCCACAGTCAATATCTTGCACATATCACCTTGAACGGTCACGGAGATAAAATACTAATTAAAAGCATTCGTTTTGGTCACATCATATCCAATCCATGCTCACCCGTAAACAGGAATGTTCAAGGGATAAGTAATCAATGACATTTTATAAACCAGCATGCTATTTGAAAATGAGCCCACAGAGAAGAATAAAGTCATGTAAAGAATGCCATAATGATAAAACATTTTAAATTTGTATGACGGTAGACCCATAATTAGCAGTCAAAAAGCTTGCTCATAAAATTGATCACTGCCATGGAATATTTTGTGCGTCTGCATAGGGGATTGGTTCAATGAATGAAGGATTGCACACCGTTAAGGATTACTTACTTCACTTGATTGAGCCTGCTTTGTCTTTCCACTCCTTGGCTTTGGTGGCATGATGACTTGGTGACTTTTCTTCACTCTTTACCTGAAATAGAAATTAGGGAAAAGAAATCATTATTAATTTTAGGGGGAATATTTTGTTTTAATGATAAGCTGATGGATATCGCAAAACATTTTACAAAATGGGCCATTGGCGTGTCATGGCCATGTGCATGGTCATGTTAATTTAGTATTTAGCATTTTATTTAAGTGGGCAAATTTGCCCTCGTGGCCTCAGGCTCGGCCCCCTGGTCTGAAATGTATTTTTCTGTTCAAGTAAAATAGAAAATTAGAATTTAACTAGATGGATCTTCGACTGCGCGCAGTCGAAAATGATGCCTCCGTCATTACGCGATTTATATCAAGCCCAAATCAACATGTACACTGAATTAATTCTGTCAACTCAATTTTGATGGTACTCTGTCTTTTAGATCTTGAAAAATCACAATTATGAGCTATAAGTGACCTTGACCTTTGACCTCATGACCCCCAAAATCTAATCAGTTCACTGGCTCTCCAAGGAACATACATGTACCAAGTTTGGTCAGAATCCGTCAATCCGTTCTTGAGATAACGCGATCACGAGCTATTTTTGCATATATAATGAGCTCTGTGACCTTTGACCTTTGACCTCATGACCCCAAAATCTAATCAGATCATCGGCCCCCAAGATACATACATGTACCAAGTTTGGTCAGAATCCGTCAATCCGTTCTTGAGATAACGCGATCACGAGCTATTTTTGCATATATAATGAGCTCTGTGACCTTTGACCTTTGACCTCATGACCCCAAAATCTAATCAGATCATCGGCCCCCAAAGATACATACATGTACCAAGCTTGGTCAGAATCCGTCAATCCGTTCTTGAGATAACGCGATCACAATCTATTTTTGCATATATAATGAGCTCTGTGACCTTTGACCTTTGACCTCATGACCCCAAAATCTAATCAGATCATCGGCTTTTCCACATACATACATGACCCAAGTTTGATGAAAATCCGTCAATCGGTTATTGAGATAACGCGATCAGGAGCTATTTTTGCATATATAATGAGCTCTGTGACCTTTGACCTTTGACCTCATGACCCCAAAATCTAATCAGATCATCGGCCTCCCAAGATACATACATGACCCAAGTTTGGTGAAAATCCGTCAATCGGTTCTTGAGATAACGCGATCACGAGAACGGGACGTACGTACGTACGGACGTACGTAGGTACGGACGGACGGACGGACAACCCGAAAACATAATGCCTCCGGCTACTTCGTTGCGGAGGCATAAAAATGTCAGTGATGTGAACCATGTACTTTGTAATGGAGCCAGAGTCAGAGGGGAAAGATTATTATCATTTGACGATTGGTACATACTACTAGTATTAGTTACTACGATAGACCTAAGGAGTTGGACGTCATCGATTCATAATCATATCAATTTTCATAGTCATGATACTTGATAGTCGACATCACATCATTCATATCAGCAGCAACATGTCAATAGTCATACTAGTCCCAACTCTGAATACAAAATAAAAATTTCAATTTCAATATTACCTTAAACAATGCTAAATTCAGTAAAACTGATAAAAACCCACATTAGCTACAACCAAGAAAGGCAGCTTGACCAACCGCAATCACACACACACTCACACAGTCATATTACTCAGTCGTAGTGATCATAATTATACTAGTACTTGTACTGAAATAAATATCAAGACATGGGACAATATAATGTACCTTGGCGTTGCGAATAACATAATTCCACTTGCGAGGGCTAATGATCATGCTGTTATATTGTTTATTCTATTAACCTTGAAGACCATATAATGCGCAATTTAGCCGCTAAATATAGTAAATTAACATTTCATATTCTTGCACGGAAGATTTATTTTGTCTAAAAGGAAGAAATGTGTACTTACAATGTACGCCTGAATATTCTTTGCCTCGCCTCTCTGTCGGTAACCGATATGATTTTGCTGTTGTTGTACTTGCTTTGCTTTTTGATGAAATTAGAGTCGTTGTCTATTTCCAGCCGTATTGGAATATGTTTTAAACGGCAATTTATAAACGGATCGTGCGTAAGTGAAATCTACCTACAGTCGATTTTAAATCGCCTTCCTGCAACGCAAATTTGCAATTGATTTTAACTTACGATCAATAAATCGTGCGTAAAATTAAGAGCGATACTTACGATCAATTCTACCTGCAACGGGGACCTGGCTAACTTGTGATGGTCTCTTTTCTCCAGTTTCTTGACTTTCCCTTTTCATTGTATGAATTTGTATTATTTGGATCTTGTATCACTTTTAGTCTGTACCTGTGTTGAATATTGGGCGAATTAAATGATATTACTACTACTCCTACTAATACTACTACTACTACTACTCCAATAGTAATACTAATACTACTACTACTCCTCCTACTACTACTACTACTACTACTACTACTACTACTACTACTACTACTACTACTACTACTACTTCCACTACTACTACTACTACTACTACTACTACTACTACTACTACCACTACTACTACTATACTAATGCTACTACTACTACTACTACTACTACTACTACTACTACTACTACTACTACTACTACTACTACTACCGTCTACTACTACTACTACTACTACTACTACTACTACTACTACTATTACTACTACTACTACTACTACTACTACTACTACTACTACTACTACTACTACTTCCACTTCTACTACTACTACTACTACTACTACTAATAATAATAATACTAATACTAATAATTAGTTACAGGGGGCACGCATGCCATCGTTTGCATGGTTTGGCGAACTTTACTTAAATATCATAGAAACGAGGAAACTTACTTCTGTAAGAACCGGGGGTTCCCGCTCTGTCCCGCCTACAGATCCACACGCCTTCTGTCTCGATGTCGTCGCAGTTCAACCAATATCTGCTGATATTCGCGGGCATGACACCCTTAAAGGCTGCAACTTCAGCATCAGAATCGATGTACAGAAGAGATGGAAAGCGGAATGAGCCCCCATACCAAACCTTGTGGACACAAATCAAAAGAAAGATTTCAAAATTCTAAAAATAGTTAATAGAATGTCTCTTCGATGTTTATAGAATGTATCTTCGATGTTTATAGAATGTATCTTCGATGCCATTTCAACTCAACGACAAGAGGACAAAGTCCGGCACAAAAATTTTCCCCCAGGACATCGCCTTCAGCATTTTTATCGATGTAAAGGAGAGGTGGATATAGAGCCGACTTCCTATACCAAACCTTAATAAAAAAACACATTTATATAATTATGACTAAAGATATATTTAAAATAATAATTTTTCAAAAATATAAGTAATTCTGTTTTTTGAAATCCTGTGGATGTGAAAGAAATTACGAAATGTCTTATTCGCCTTGCATTGCCCACATGTTTGTTAAACTAATTTACTGAGTGCTATTAATTAAATTAGACCCCTTATATGTACATGGGTGCAATTATCAAATTGTTTTTTCGTTGTGCATAATTGCTAATTCAAGACGAAACAACTACGAAAGTTAACTAACCCCAGGCAGGCTGTTGCAGTAGTCCTTCGCATCGTACCAGGTCATCTGCTGCCGGGGGAAGAGGTACATCATCCGGTTGCCAAGTGTCCATCCTGAAGGGCAGTGCAGGAATAATTATGTAGACATGTATAATATATATACAAGGGGCCGTCTTAATCATAGTTAAGAACGGCACACGGAGGTAAGCGGAACTTAGCGATAAGTTCTGGCGAGAGGGTATATATATATATGCGCACCGCAGAGCATCGGTTGCGTACGTAAATGTACAACTGATGGAATAGCTTCCGTTAACGTAATCTTTATACAATACGTGCGCGCATAGGACCCTGTATGATTGCTTGCGCTCTGAGTTTTGTCGATGAGCGTATTATCGCATAAATTCGCGTCGCTCACACTGCTTACAAACATATGCGTGATTTACTCATCAAACTATCATTACTATTGTCCCGTGTAGACGGGAATAAGAGCGTAATATGAAACAATTGCTCGGATACAACGCAACACGTAAATACCCTCCATTACCTTAGGCTTAGGTAAAGAGATTTGGTAAAACTGCGCCAGATAAACATGCTTGTGTATTTGTTCACGGAACTACAATATTCAATTAAGCATTAAAGTAATCCAAGAAAAGTGTCTAACTCCACGAAAATTACTTGGAGCTTCCTCGTGTCTCTTCTGCCGTGTTGTTTATTTTATGGTAAGAAAAGAATAAAATAGGATCAGATTTTTTCAAATGTCCCTTTAGTATGAAGATAATTATCATTGAAAATCATCATCTCAAAAGCGTTGCCCAACGGTTTTGGTAAAAAGTACAATTGCCGTAGCTGAACACGTCCGGCCGGCGCGCGTGCGAAACATTCCCGATAGACAGGGCAACGAGTCGATGTACCCGACTGTTGAGCCCAGCGCGCGCAAATTCTGTACCGTCTGTATACACGGGTGCGGATATCGTCAAACGGACGATTATTACTGCGACAAATCTACGGCAGCCCTCAGTATTCGGTGATAAAATATTAACTCAATATTCGTTTTTTTCACTAGGTAAACAGTGTTCGTTTTCTTTCAAACTTTCACAAATCTTTCAATTGTATTTTATAATGATATTGATATAGGATTGAAGTCTCAAATGTCATTTTTTGCAATATCTGACACTTTACAGGGATCACTTTAATAAATTTCTTCATGGTCGACTAAGCAAACAGTTAATAAGACATCATGTCCAGATACAAAATTCATAAGATATAGAGTACAATTAAATCGGGCTAACTTTTGATTTACTCTAAGACACTAAATATCCCGATAAATCTGTCAACGTTTGAGCATAAACTCGAAGGTATCAATCTGTTTATACAGGTGACTAGAGTTAACAATGCACTCTGACAAAGTCATAACAAAGTTAGGTGAAACATACAATTTGAGACAATCGCTAAATCGGAACATTTGTTGAGTTGTTCAATCATCGCCAACCCATTTCCAATTTTATACGATAGGGTAACTATTGTAAAAATCTACAGCAACTATCAATTTAATAAACATTCAGAATGGGACTGGAGTGTGGCATTCCATGCCCGTTACTTACTCTGACAAACTGCCTGTGAGCCGGACCAGCCAGACGATGAACAGGTACGCTGACTGCTACCCGATGCCAGGGCGAACCCCGAATCACAGGTATAGTTGCAGACACTGTTCTGGTTGATGGAGTCCGTGCAAGACACAGATCCGTGATCCGGGTTGGCAAGTGCAGGAGAACACGGTATCCCTGTAATCGAAATAGTATTATGAACAATACGCTTCATCATTCAAAATGTTTACTATACATTGTATGATGTTTAGATCCGTTATCAGTTTAAATTATATCCCTCATAGGATCGTTTTACCATTGTATTTTACAAATGATAGTTTTGGACAACACGCGCAAAATGGGCTCAAAATGACTATTACCCTCAGCTACGCTTCGGGTAATAATCATTTTGAGCCCACCTCGGTAATAGATTTGACTATCACAAGAAGCCCATTCGTTAGTTGTATACTATTCACCTCAGTCAAGTCATTTCACACCACTCTTTTTACAGTGCTTATATCCTCATTTGAACGTGTGTCCACAATGTAATTATGTGGTTGTTAAACGGCACGTTCGTTTCGACGAATGAATTGTGAATTGTGGAATGATGCATTCTCTAAACGCTATCAATATTCCATCATCTGAAGAAGACACCCATTCTTGTGAGTTTGCAATGAGGGTTGGAGTTTGTTCTTTAAAAATGTATTTGTTAATAAGTGCTACAGTGTTGCTGTATAGAATACCGATCTGCCGCCAGTTACTTACTCTGACAAACTGCCTGTGAGCCGGACCAGCCAGACGATGTACAAGTGCGCTGACTGATACCCGATGTACGGGTGTACCCCGTATCACAGGTATAGGTGCAAATGCTGTTGTAGTTGATGGTATCCGTGCAAGACACCGATCCGTTACTCGGGTTTGCAAGTTCAGGAGAACACGTTATCCCTGTAATCGAAATAGTAATATGAACAATACGCTTCGTCATTCAAAATGTTTACTACATTGTATAATGTTTAGATCCGTTATCAGTTTAAACTATTCACCTCAGTCAAGTCATTTCACACCACTCTTACAGTGCTTCTATCCTCATTTGAACGTGTGTCCACAATGTAATTATGTGGTTGTGAAACGGCACGTTCGTTTCGACGAATGAATTGTGAATTGTGGAACGATGCATTCTCTAAACGTTATCAATATTCCATCATCATCAGAAGACACCTATTCTTGTGAGTTTGCAATGAGGGTTGGAGTTTGTTCTTAAAAAATGTATTTGTTAATATAGTGCTACAGTGTTGCTGTATAGAATACCGATCTGCCGCCAGTTACTTACTCTGACAAACTGCCTGTGAGCCGGACCAGCCAGACGATGTACAAGTGCGCTGACTGATACCCGATGTACGGGTGTACCCCGTATCACAGGTATAGGTGCAAATGCTGTTGTAGTTGATGGTATCCGTGCAAGACACCGATCCGTTACTCGGGTTTGCAAGTTCAGGAGAACACGTTATCCCTGTAATCGAAATAGTAATATGAAGTTATGAACAATACGCTTCGTCATTCAAAATGTTTACTACATTGTATAATGTTTAGATCCGTTATCAGTTTAAACTATTCACCTCAGTCAAGTCATTTCACACCACTCTTACAGTGCTTCTATCCTCATTTGAACGTGTGTCCACAATGTAATTATGTGGTTGTGAAACGGCACGTTCGTTTCGACGAATGAATTGTGAATTGTGGAACGATGCATTCTCTAAACGTTATCAATATTCCATCATCATCAGAAGACACCTATTCTTGTGAGTTTGCAATGAGGGTTGGAGTTTGTTCTTAAAAAATGTATTTGTTAATAAGTGCTACAGTGTTGCTGTATAGAATACCGATCTGCCGCCAGTTACTTACTCTGACAAACTGCCTTTGAGCCGGACCAGCCAGACGATGTACAGGTGCGCCGTTTGTTACCCGATGTCCGGGTGTACCCCGTATCACAGGTATAGGTGCACTCACTGTTGTAGTTGATGGTGTCGGTGCAAGACACCGATCCGCGTGTTGGGTTTGCGAGTGCAGGGGAGCATGTTATCCCTGTAATAACACAAACAACTCTTATATTAGAAATAAGCACAGTTTTATAAACGTCTAGTGGAATTATGATTTTTCAAATTGAGAAAACATTGCGTCCAGGGATGGAAGAATGGCATTAGTGACAGAAATACGGAAGGAATAACAGGGAAAGTGAAGAATAGAAAAAGGAATGAATGAGGCGAGGGTGGACGAAACAGAAGAAGCTATTTTCTTTTATCCAGTTAACAACTCATTAATTGATTAATATTTAGCGCGTGTGTAGCATAATAACAACCCCTGCCTGTTACTTACCCTGACAAACTGCCTGTGAGCCGGACCATCCTGACGATGAACAGGTGCGCTGACTGCTACCCGATGTCAGTGTGTACCCCGTATCACAGGTATAGGTGCATACGCTGTTGTAGTTGATGGCGTCCGTGCAAGACACCGATCCGTCACTCGGGTTTGCAAGTTCAGGAGAACACGTTATCCCTGTAATCGAAATAGTAATATGAACAATACGCTTCATCATTCAAAATGTTTACTACATTGTATAATGTTTAGATCCGTTATCAGTTTAAACTATTCACCTCAGTCGAGTCATTTCACACCACTCTTACAGTGCTTCTATCATCATTTGATGTAATTATGTGGTTGTGAAACGGCACGTTCGTTTCGACGAATGAATTGTGAATTGTGGAACGATGCATTCTCTAAACGCTATCAATATTCCATCATCTGAAGAAGACACCCATTCTTGTGAGTTTGCAATGAGGGTTGGAGTTTGTTCTTAAAAAATGTATTTGTTAATATAGTGCTACAGTGTGGCTGTATAGAATACCGATCTGCCGCCAGTTACTTACTTTGACAAACTGCCTTTGAGCCGGACCAGCCAGACGATGTACAGGTGCGCCGTTTGTTACCCGATGTCCGGGTGTACCCCGTATCACAGGTATAGGTGCAGACACTGTTGTAGTTGACGGTGTCCGTGCAAGACACCGATCCGTCACTCGGGTTTGCGAGTTCAGGGGAGCAAGTTATCCCTGTAATAGAACAAATATTATATTACAAATAAGCAAAGTATTGGAAAACGTCTAATTGAATTATGAGTTTCCAATTCAGAAAAACATTAGGTCGAAGGATGAAAGGATGGAATCAGCGACATAAATACCGAAGGAATACAAGAGGAAGGGAAGAATGGGAAAAATTAATGAGGTAAGGGAGGACGAAAAAGAAGAAGCTATTTTCTTGTAGCCATTTAACAACTCATTAATTGGTAAATATTGTGCACTGTTGTAGTTAATCGTGTCCGTGCAAGACACCGATCCGTGACTCGGGTTTGCGACTCTCCAATTAACAATAAGCAAAATATTATAATTAATTAATTACCAATTAACATAACTCTCTGCAGTCAAGTCGTTTGACATCATTCTTACAGTGCAAACAACAGTTTGCGATACGGGATTTTAATCGTCATTTTTAAAAATATAAGACGTCCCTATAATGCAGTTGGTTTTGTTTGAATGCGTAAATTGTTTATTATGGTACAATGCGGAGAAACTTTATCAATGTACCATCATGTAAAGTAAAACAATAATCGGCACGTTTGTTCCAATGCATTTTTGTAATTGTAAAACATTGGACATTTACATCTTTGTAACTGTTCCATCATCTTCAGTAGAGAAATCTTTTTCGAACTATGTTGGAATTATGTTTTTGATTTGTTTCTAGTACACAAATAATTGTTTTGTAAATACTTGGCTCGAGCGTGGCAAATAGCAATTCCTGGATAGTTACTTACCCTGGCAAACTGCCTGCGAGCCGGACCAGCCTGACAATATACAGGTGCGCTGGCTGCTACCCGATGTCAGGGTGAACCCCGTATCACACGTATAGGTGCAGACACTGTTGTAGTTGGTGGAGTCCGTGCAAGACACTGATCCGTCACTCGGGTTCGCGAGTGCAGGAGAACACGTTATCCCTGTCAGAAATTCGAAAGACTCTTTATCAATAAGCAAGTTATTATACAGTGAGCACAACAGTAATGTTAGGGCACGGTTTGTTGTTGTAATGTATTTGCATGTACATCAGCACGTGTGTTCCAATACAGTAATGTTAGGGCACGGTTTGTTGCTGTAATGTATTTGCATGTACATCAGCACGTGTGTTCCAATACATTCTTTAAATTGTAAAACAATGGACATTTACATTTGTAACTATTTTAACATCTTGAAATTATGCTGTTAGTTTCCGGTACACAATTGCTTTGTATATTGGGCTCGAGCGTGGCAAACAGCAATTCCTGGATGCCAGACGATGTACAGGTGCGCTGACTGCTACCCGATGCCAGGGCGTACCCCGTATCACACGCATATGCGCAGACACTGTTGTAGCAAGGAGTTATGAGATAGCTCATAACTCCTTGGTTGTAGCTGGTGGAGTCCGTGCAAGACACAGATCCGTCACTCGGGTTCGCGAGTGCAGTGAGAGCACGTTATCCCTGTAATCGAAATACTATAATCAATAATACGCACAATCATTTGAAACGTTTACTGCAATGTATAATGTTTAGATCCGTTATCAGTTTAGTTCATACTCCTCAGTCAAGTCGTTTTTACATCATTATTACAGTGCAACCAACAGTTTGCGGCACGAGTTTCTGTCTTTGTTTGAAAGCGTGCCAATAGTATATTTTGGTTGTATAACGGCACGTGTGTTTTAACGTATGAATTGTGACTTGTGGAGCAGTGCATTATAACGTTATCAATGTTCCATCATCTGAAGTAGAAAACTATTCTTGTAGGTTGTTCCTAATAATGGTAAATATGGGGCTACACTGTGGCTGTATATAGTAGAATACCGAACCCATGCCAGTTACCCTGACAAACTGCCTGTGAGCCGGACCAGCCACTCGATGTACAAGTGCGCTGACTGCTACCCGATGTCAGGGTGTACCCCGGATCACAGGTATAGTTGCAGACACTGTTGTAGTTGATGGTGTTCGTGCAAAGCACAGATCCGTGACTCGGGTTTACGAGTGCAAGAGAACACGTTTTACCTGTACCAATCGAAATTTGCTTGTATCAATTAGAGTTGGCAAAGGACAAAAAGACCCAATGTGACTTGTGCCAGACCAGGGTGATATTCTTTCAACCCTGATTATATGATTCTGCGCGAGTTGCTACCAATATTAATGGCATAATTAATTCACAACACAAAGGCATGAGCCGAAAGTTAGACTATGCAATAACTGTTACCCATAAATCATTATTTGGAAGGCCGAGAGCATATAAGTTTGCGATTGCGCTGCACCTTTTTTTTCTCAAGTTAGGCTAAAGCCCCCCTTTCTATGCCAGAGTGACCTAGGTGTATGTCGCCTTTTCTGATCCTCGACAGTATTATGCGAGTGAACAGAGGGGTGCGTACCCCGGAAGCCTAAGAAACGTACTTCGAGGGCTGGTAAGATGGCATCATGTGACAGGGGAGGGATCAGCGTTGCCGATTACATTTGAACAGGAGTGTGATCGCCCAATTGTATGTATACTCAAGCCATGGAGCTGTATTTAGGACATCTATGTAGCTCTTGTGGCTCAAGCCTCACTAACTTTTCTTCAAGTTTTGAAGATTTGTTAAAAACTATTATTTATATTTTGTTTTGAAAAAGAAATAAACAAAATAAATGTATACTGATATATAATTATTGATAAAATAAATGCATCAAAATATAAAGAAAGAAACGTAGGTTGCGACAATAGTCAATATAGACTAATCGCCAAAAAGAACTACATTACAACAACAGCAATAACTACAACCCATAAATAATTATTGGGATATTTTACTGACTTTCGTGATGGATGCACATACTTTACAGAACTCTACTATTGAGATCCAATCGGGTTGTGCTGTGTCGCACTTGGGCATCGTGCTACGCTGACACACTTTTGACTTGACCAAGTCTCTTAAAGGGCCGGTCACATTAGCGGTAGTGGACGTGTTGAACGTAGTGGAGGCTAACGTAGTTGAAGGTAGTTGAACGTACCGGCATCCGCACCGAACCGTAGTTGTCCGTGATGCTAACTTGGTATTAACTCGGGGGAGCCGTGATCTTCGATTTA